>JAJOZX010000748.1:720000-802500 GCA_023014485.1 Bathynomus jamesi | reverse complement strand
AAGATATCTTTCTTGATGTGTGGTTATGTTAAAGCTTTCAAAATTATCAATTAAAAAGAGCTTGTATTTTTAGTCAGCCAGAAAAAATCACTTAATTAAATAAGTGTACTTCGTATTTCCAATAACCCATGTACAACCCATGTACGATATGTCCTTTTCCGAAAAAGATACACAAATTTCTGTATCTTGCAATGAGTCTATATATTAGGATGGAGTGAAAATATTAAGCCGTCTTGCCTCCCTCATGATTTAGTGTATTGACCCTCTAGAAGTTCTAAAGAGATAATATTTTCTTTTTAGGACCCTCCACCCGCCGCATTTTTGCCGAAAACAAAATGGCGAAGAGCCATATTTTGAAAGACCCCTAGTATAATATTTATCGGTTTTTGAGAGAAGATATCGCGTTATTTTGCGCGTTATTTGGTTATAACTATGATAACGAGTAAATATATTCACACAACACAAGCGATACATACTTACAAATCACCAACTACTTAAGAACACACAGACGCTTATCTAAACATCAGTCTCACTCGAGGTCAATGACATCATTCATATGGCTGATAAGGGATGACTTTTTTATTGAAGTAAGGTGAGAAGAGAGAGACAGAAATTGAGAAAAACATTAAAAGTTGAAGCTGCACAAAGTTATGGTGAAATTAAAGCTTTATATTTTGATGGGAGAAAAGACAAGACGTTGGTAAAGACAAATAAAGATGGTAAATGGTACCAGGATGTAATTGTTGAAGAACATTATGTACTATTGAGTGAACCTGGTGGAGAATACCGTAACCATTTGAGCCCTAAATCTGGAAAAGCAAGTGATGTATCTGAATCGTTGTTCGCTTACTTGAATGAAGTGACACTAGACCAGAATCTCCAGGTGATAGGGTGCGATATTACGAATATCAACGCTGGGTCTAAGGGTAGCATAATCCATTTCATCGAGCAGAAGCTGAACGGACCATTGCAATGGAGCATTTGTATGTTATATACAAATGAACTTCCCTTAAGGCATCTGTTTGAGCAATACGACGGGAAAACAACTGGGGCCAAGATTATTCAGTGGATCTATTGGTAATGCTCTTAAGACTTGCCATGAGATGCCTGTGGTAAAGTTCTCCCCGATTACGGATGGGGCCGATAGCATCCCAGTTCTCACAGATGAGCTCATAGAAGATTTAATTAATGAGGAACAATACATGTTCAGAATAACTGGGGCTATAAGAGAAGGATATGTTGACGGAAGCCTAGAGAAACTCAAGCCTGGTCCCCTTAACAACTCTAGATGGTTAACTCTAGCTAACAGACTATATCGATATTATGTCTCCCAAAATAATCCCTCCAGAGAGTTGCGTAGCCTTGTTCTGTTCATAGTAACAAACTATGGTCCTAACTGGTTTACTATAAAATTTAAACCGTATCTGCCTGATGGACCCAAACATATCTTTGATGCGATAAAAAGGTTCAACCTGTTACCCCAAGATATACAAAAAGTTGTCCAACCTTATGTATCGCGGAATGCCTATTTTGCTCACTCAGAAAATATTTTTCTATTAAATGCTGTCAGATAGTGAGCGAAAGCTGCGCAAAGTTGCAATCGATCGAATAATACAGACAAGAAAGTGTAAGGCAGCCAATACAAGGAAAATCAGGGAATTTAGAGTACCAGAATTGAACTTCAAAGCATCAAATTGGACAGACATCATCTTCTGGAATAGGATTGATATCAGTGAACCACCTCTCACTTCTAAAGTGTGTGATGAAGAATTGCTTGAGTACGAAACAAAATGCTTAAAAGTTGAGCAATACCCCATTCACACACAGACGTCGAAAGAGCCGTGAAGTTGGTTACGGATGCATCAGCATCAGTAATATCACAGGAATCAAGAGACGGATTTATTAGGTCAAGAATAAAAAATCGCTCTCTGCTTCCCTCACTTGAAATCAAAAAGGATCTGATGCCTCTCCTGAAAAAGCAATAATATTTGAGATGAACAGGTTTTATATCGCATTCAAATGTAATTGATTTGCGGCATCCAACCAAGTGAGACCAGGTACAATTTTATTTCAATACAATATATGCACAATGGTGTTTTTTAACTATAATTTTGCATTATAAAGCATTTTTCTTCAATTATTTTTTTTGGATAGAACACTTAGTTTTTATGTTATGAGCATATTTTTATTTATGGACAACCGGCTGATGGCCATTTTGCTTTTATGTAAAAATGCGAGAGATGGTTTGCGTTACAAACATTAAATGACTGAATACATCATTTTTATGTTCTAATACACCAAAAAACAAGTGAGGCAAATAAATTTGAAATAGAAAGTTGTTTCACTCTGCCCTACTATACAGGGTGTCCCAGAATTAACTATCTATTTCAATGAAATCGGACAAATTTTTTAAAAACACACTTTTATTTATGTTTATCATGTTTAATATGTGTTAAAAATGTATAAATTTCTAAATTGTTTTCATAATTTTATTTTCATAATTTTTTCATTATCTGGTCCAATGAAAGACCGTCTAAAGTCATAGAATGGCAAAGAGACTCTCCAAAAGTTAACGTGTGGCTTGGAATGACCAAATCCAAAATTTATGGTGCTCCATCTTGTTGAAACATAGCATTATCAAGAATGCCATCATCAAGAAGCTGTGGTTCGAGAAACTGCTGAAGCATATCAAGGTAGACGGTACCTGTTACAGTTGCTTCCGCAAAGAAGAATGGGCCATAAATTTTGGATTTGGTCATTCCAAGCCACACGTTAACTTTTGGAGAGTCTCTTTGCCATTCTATGACTTTAGACGGTCTTTCATTGGACCAGATAATGAAAAAATTATGAAAATAAAATTATGAAAAAAATTTAGAAATTTATACATTTTTAATACATATTAAACATGATAAACATAAATAAAAGTGTGTTTTTAAAAAATTTGTCCGATTTCATTGAAATAGATAGTTAATTCTGGGACACCCTGTATATAAAATATTTTATATCTTTCATATACAGTATATTCCAATGTGAAATTTTAGACTTTCAAATATGTAAAAAAATCTAATAAAATCTGGTGATACTCTTGAAGAAAACAGACTTTGTTTAAAAAATAGGAAATCATGGTGAAATATTGAAATATTTGAGAATGTAACATTAAATCTGAGAAGACACTGTAGACCCTTTACAGATTGTACAAAGATTTTCTACATAAAAATTACAATACAAAATTTTATAATAATGACTTTCTTTATCTTCGATATAATCCTCTCTCAATTTATGTCTTTATCTCTCCCATATGTATATTATTATTATTATTATTATGATTATAAGAGTATATGTTTGAAAATTATTTCACGAAAGTAACACGTGAATAATATTTATGACGAAAGGGCTTGAGCACTATTTTTTGTTCTAATTTTCCTTCGTGGTTATTTTCATCGTATAGGCTACAGTATATATATATATATATATATATATATATATATATATATATATATATAAATTTTTTTACAATACAACCCAGCTGGTCCCCTGAGATAACTTTTATGTAATGCACAGACTATGCCTGGAACAAGGAACCCTTTTGGGATATTAAATCCACTATGGTCCGAATAAGTAATAATAAATGGCAACTACAAAAGTTTGTTCATTTTCATGATGGAAGCCCAACGCGAGCAAAAGGTCACTAGCAAAGAAGCCCCAAAATATAGCTTCCTTCACCACCTATCTGCTAAGCAGATAGGTGGTGAAGCAAATAGGACCCAGCTTTGGGACAGGGTCTAGCTAACCAAAACAACTACATTCAGAAGCTCAATATACACAAGAAACTCGTTGCATTTACGTCTGATTTAGTTCACATCAAAGAAAAAGGTAACTATTGTATTTTTGGTGACCATCCAAAAATTAAACGTCAGCCGGAAACTTTCAGCGTCCACTTTTCGAGGTACTTATTAAACATGTGTTTTTAATGTAGTACAACTCAGTTTCTTTTTTTTATGGAGGATGGGGGGCAAACGGCGAATGTCCACAAAAACGACTCCCTCCTCCTTCGATAAAGGAAGAAGAGGGCCAAAATCAAGGCCCACGGTTTTCGAGATGTATGGACACTGCGTTTGAAAGATGGGTGTCATAGACTGGGGGAAAGATGGAGTGAGGAAGATTGTCCCAGAGTTGACCGGTTGAGTGGATGAAAGATTGAAAATACCGATTAACCCTTCCACTAGAGAGTTGGACAGAAAAAGAATGAGAATGTGTCGAAAGTGCGTGCTCTCCTTAAAAGGGGAGGTATGCAATTAGAGACTTCAAAAGAGCAGTGTCCGCTATAATAGCGATAGTAAAAAGAGAGTGAGGTAACATTGCGGCGAAGAGAGAGGGGTTGAAGGCAATCAGTAAGAGGCGAGGAATTCATGAGACGAAAAGCCTTTGAATCCACCCAGTCAAGTAGGGCTGTGTGTGTTGAGCCACCCCACACATGCGAAGTGTACTCCGTACAGGAGTGGACAAGACCCCCTATTCAGAGACAGAAACTGAGCAAGTGTGGAAGAAACTGCGGAGCCGGTACAGCACACCTAACCTCTTAGAAGCTGTTTTGGAAAAAGAGTATATGTGATCTTTGGTGGAAAAACCACTAGAGAAGGAATATTAAGAAAAAGATGCACAAAGGCCTGGAAAAAGGAATGGGGGGGGGTTCCAAACCTTTAAATAAAGGTTGTAGAGCTTTTTGCTTTATTTGTAACATTGCTGGAAAAGATGCGCAAGGGCGAGGGAAAGGTGGCAGGTGGTTGCCATACCTTAAAATTAAACGAATAGAAGAGCGTAGCTCATCCAGGAAAACTGAAACTCATTCCTATAACATAATTACGGACTTTAGCAACCACACACAATACCATACCACATCAGAATAGAGGAACGTATCTCACCCAGGAAAACTCCACCTCATCACGAACTTCAGCGAGAAGCTTTTTAAAAATTCTCAGTGTGTCGTCTTATTTTGATGTAGGACTTCAGCGAAGTGTTTCCATTCATCTTTTTCTTTTTACAATTCAGAACTAGTACTTTTTTCTGTACATATTCATTTATTTCATTTGTATTATTACATTTTTGCATCAACATGGTTCTTAAAATAATCGTTAAAAGGTTAATAAAACGCACATATACACTTTTTTTTATTATTAATATTGTTTTTAAGCAATCAATAATAATTTAATTCCATATTACATGGATTATATAACACAATCAACATACATTAAAATAAAAAATACAAACAAGATTCAACACGATACAATTTCAGTATAGATTAAAAGATACTCAGAACAAACTTTCACAAAATAATCACATTTATTTTTATTCAGGGTTGTCCAAAAGTTCTTATCTATTTTGATGAAATAATAGCATTTTAGGAAAAAAAATGTGATAACATAATTAGATATATATTTATTTATCAAGCTTAGGTCAAAGATTCGACGTGAGCACCATCAATGTCAGTAGTATAGCCGCGTTTTGGGAGACAGACATGGATCATTTTGAAAATTTCCCCCTCACCGTCCTTCATGATGGTTTCCTGCCTTCTTTCATGAGGATCCATCACCGTCCTTCATGACAGTCCCTCCTTTATAAGGTGTCTTTCATGAAAAAAAACAATTAAAATTCTAAAAAATTAAAAAAAAAAGGGATTCATCCTCGCCTTCCTTCACGAGAAAAAACCCGCCTGTGGGGTTCTTTCACGGTCTTTCATGAAACAAACAAAAACACAAACAAACATTCGAGTACTTTTTGCTCCAACACGTTCCACCAGACAATAGATGTGAAAACTTAAAATAAATGTCTGAAAAAGGGTTTAATAGACCTAACGACAGTATGCATTGACCTCAAAACATAAAATGACTTGTATTATATGACAATACCATATTATCTCTTTAAATGTATTACTGCTTTCGTATGTTAGCAATTGCGAACATCGCCGAAAACAAATTCGGGTTAAACACGTTTTAAATCAACAACAATTTCTTTGTTTAATATTTGTATTATATGAAGTTAAATAAAAAAAAAAATAAATTAAAATAAAACATTTTCAATTTTGGGGTAACTTTTGCTTTTCCTAATTAAAATTCATTTATTCTACACTAATATGAAATGAAGCGAAATGAAATGAATTAAAAAGTTTATTAACAAACTATAGTCCATATGACAATTATTATTAAGCTACATTATGCAGTTAGACTAATAACACTGGGCAACACGTATTTTATTGAATGATATCTGACACTTGATTCTAGGTAATTTGGGTGCGCTGAATACGAATTTCAACTCGGTTTGGCTCTATCAGGTCCTGATTCTTGTCGACAGCCTATGTGCCATTTTCCAGATTTTTCAAATTAGGACTAAAAAATTAAGTCATGTGTTAAATTTTTTTTTCAAGTTTCATGAATACAAGCAGTTCAAACTACAGTAAAATTACATTATAACGATAGAAATTACTTAAAATTAAAAAACAAACAGATATGAAGCTTTCACTGTGGCAAAAAATTTCTTTTGTAAGACTTTCTAGCGTATTTGCTTGTTGATGGCAGGTCTCTTTTCAAGCACCAGCAGTAATCAGCCATCATGTGGGAATCCCAGCGGCCTTGGTACCGTTCCTCCATAATTTTGATATCTTGGTGGAATCTCTCCCCTTGTTCGTCACTTACATCACCTAAATTACTTGGAAATTGGTCAAGATGGCTATTCAAAAAATGCATTTTTATGCTCATATTGCAACCTAACTCTTTGTAGTCCCTTAAAAGTTTTTTTACGATTTCTTCGTAGTTATCTGCCCTATAATTGCCTAAAAAGTTTTCTATCAAGTCCACGAATGAGAACCAGCCATTTTTTTCGCGTTCATTCATGACATTAGGAAAATTGCTGTCTTTAATCATTGTTCTTATTTGTGGACCGTCGAAAATTCCCGCCTTGATTTTTTCATAACTTAAACTTGGAAATTTTGAAGTTATGTATTTGAAACACTCGCCGTTCGTATCTAAAGCTTTTACATATTGTTTAATGAGGCCTAGTTTTATATGCAGAGGAGGAAATATGATTTTATCTCTGCTCACTAAAGGTGGATTAATTACGTTTTTTCTCCGACAGTAAGTGATGTTCGTGCTGGCCAGATTTGTTTGAAATAATGTTCTTCCTTGGCTCTGCTGTCCCATAAGCAAAGGAAGCAGGGATATTTAGTATACCCTCCTTGTTGTCCTAGCAGAAAATTAACCATTTTTAAGTCAACACATATGATCCACTCGTGCTCCCTATATTTGATAAGATTTAAAACCTTTTCTATATGTTCATACTTTTCTTTTAATTTTGTTGAGTGCCCAATCGGTATCGAGCCGTATAGATTGCCATTATGCAACAACACACACTTAAGACTTCTTTTCGAACTGTCTAAAAACAAGCGCCAATCATTTGCATCGTAAGACTCAACCCCCATCTTCTTTAACAAACCAACTATGTCGCAGCAATATACTAAACTATCCTCTGTTCTAAAATATTTAACAAGTTCTTCTTCTCTTTTTCTGTAAAATGAAATGTATGTGTTTGAAGTAAGCAAGTTTTTCTCTTTAAGTCTTGAAGCTAAAATTTCCGCAGCCTTTTTTGGCAAATTTAGATCCCTTACAAGATCATTCAACTCGGCCTGGTTAAACTTTTGCGGATCGTTTTGACTTTCAAATACGCTGGGGTCAAAATCGGTGTCTGACTCCTCAAAGTGCATAACAATATTTTCACGAACATCTTCAACTAATTCTTGAGTTGGCAGACCCTTAAATTTTGGAATGGGGATCTCATTTGAATGTAGCACAGGTCGTATCGCGGTGTCGAAATTTGGGTACTCGATACAATGTTTATTTTCTTAGTGAAGCCCGAAGTCTTGACAAAGCAAAGGTAGCAATCGGTCTCGTGGTTAGTAGGCTCTCGCCACACCTGATATGGAAAAAAATTGTAAAGCGTTAACAAAAGCGACGAGAGACTTGTTTTTATGAATTTTATCAAAAGTTATCACCCAAACATTTAACATTTCTATGTGTTTCAACCTTATGCAATATTTGATATTCTTATAAACATTTTCTGTAAATTTTTGTTTATGTACCTAAGTTACAATTACATTTAGGTAAGTTACAGTATACTAGTGATTAAATTACGTAGTTTTATGAAATCATAAACTTACCATCGGAACTCCAAAAGGTATTTTTGAATCCGAACCCTTCGTCCAATGTCGCAGTCTTTCAATGCATATAGTGCAGGCTTTATGTGGAGCCCACGATTTATCTTGGTCCCCAGTTTTATGCCAAAATAAGCTAAGTAAGCTCTTTTTACGAAGTCAGTTATATTTGCTCGTTGATGTGGAAGTGTAAAATTTCCACATATATAACAGAAGGAATCAGGGTTGTTTTTGCATTTGAACTTTCTAGTGCTTGATGACATATTGCTTGATTGTTCTGCCAATTTGTAAAGGTATTTAAAGCCCTTAATTCATATAAATTTAAGAAAATCTGAAATATAAACACAAAAATTAGTTTAAATAGGTACTTATTATGAAATAGGTACTTACAATCTATGAAATTAAACTAGAAACACGTATTATTAGATACAATATAAATTACGTCTAATTAAATCAACTATATTAAATCACGATGACAAAATTACTCACTAAATCATATGCCAATTCAAAATTATGTTAATGCCCAAACTTAATTAACTAACTCAACTGACTGACTGACTGACTGACTGATTGAATTGACTGATTAACTCTGGAAACGAGTCGCTTTTATATATTTTAGTTGTCCCTCTAGAATACTCTACAGAGAACAGGAACGCTCGAGAAAATTTTAGAATTCTATGATATTTTTAGCTTAATTTACTAATATTAAAATGGGTTAAAAATGACAAAATTAAAAATATTTTTAGGGTGTTACATATAAAAATATACATCAACAATACCATAACAATAGGTACAAATACCTAGATAAAAACCTAGTTGCATAATGTGTAAATGCAAAAAGACTTAGCGAGTATGAGAAAAACCTTTTTATGAATACGACGAAAGAGGAGGGTGTTTGAGCAAAATCAGGACCTGATAGAGCAAAACCGAGTAAAAATTCGTGCTCAGCGCACCCAAATTACCTAGAACTAACTGTCAAATCTAATTCAATAGACAAAAAGTTGAAATTTGTTCCCCAGTGTATAATTAACCAACTTAACTATTATTTACCTTCAATTACCATCTTAAACATTATTATTTGTTTATCGTTTATTATAATATATTATATATAATTAATATATATAATATATTAATAATATATATATATATATATTATATATATATATATATATATATATATATATATATTTCATAAGTTTTACTAATTCAATGTACAATATTTGCATAATTCTTTCTTAAGTACGTTAATTATAATTGGAACTCAGTTAATTGGCAACTCAGTTCACAATCTTGCCAGATTTTCCAAACTAACTAATAATAAACAAATTTAAACATATGTAATTTTTTCTAGTGATTTATCTGTAACGAGAAATATTTATTATTATTATTATTGTTACCAATTATTGACTATAAATTACACAGGCCTGCGAGTGAGAACTTTGTAGGAGAGATTTTCTTACTAATAACTGATTTCATATAGCTCAATTACACTTGAAATGAAATGAGAAAGTTTATTGACAAACTATAGTCCATATGACAAATATTATTAAGCTACATTATGCAGTTAGACTAACAATCAACCATTTAACCAACATAACTGTTATTATTTACCTTCAATTACCATCTTAAACATTATTATTTGTTTATCGTTATTTTATATATATATATATATTATATATATATATACTTATATGATGAATTTCACAATCATAAGTTCCACATCATAAGTTTCACTGATTCAATGTACAGTATTTGCATAATTCTTTGTTAAGTACGTTAATTATAATTGGCAACTCAATTCACAATATTGCCAAATTATCCAGGCTAATTAATAATAAACAATTTTAAACATATGTAATTTTTTCTAGTAATTTATCTGTAACGAGAAATAGTTAATACTATTATTGTTACCAATTATTGACTATAAATTGCACAGTCCTGCGAATGAGAAATTTGTAAGAGATGATTTCTCACTAATAACTGATGTTATATAAGTCAATTACACTGATTTCGAACACGGTATGCATTTTTCTATCACGTAAGGACTTTCTGCAAACTGGAAGGGAAAAACAGCCACATAAATAAATATAGTTAACTATTTCGTATTGTTATGCTAATTACAATTGCAAACAACTTAAAAAAGAAAGAATGCTATTAAAGTCAATTACATATCCGTCTTTATTTATCCTGAGTTTTCTTGTGAGATCTAGGAGCTGTTCCTTCTCTTTAATGTAATAATTCTAGAGTATCTCGTTTCAACAACCACCTACTGTAGTTAATTCATTATTTTTGACGAATATCTAAATTAATTTTCTTTCATTTATAATACAAATTCCATTATACGATGAATTTAAAACAGAAGCATTTTTATAAAGCATTTTATAATAGTGTTACACTAAATGTGCAAAAGTCGTTTTCTACACAAATTTGCAATACAGAAAACGGAATTATGGTTTAGTGAGAGGGTGGGCATAAATTAAATTCATTCTATAAATTTAAAACATTACTTGTAAACAATTAGCTTCCCTGATTAATATAATTTTTTTAACAATAGTTTACTAATCTACATTTTCAGTAGTTTTCCGGAATTATACAAACGGGCAGGGATTGCGAAATTTCCTAACGTCATACTACATTATAATACGTTAGGAAACACTATCGATTTTTAGCACAAGATCAAACTACCGATTTTTAGCACAAGATTAAATTAATTGTTTCCAACCAATGTTATAAAAAAAAAATACAAATTTATACTGGAAATCTGCCTGGGTTTTATCACTCTACCCATCTTGCATATAAAAATAAATTGAAAAATAAAAGTTATTAGAGTGGCATACAAGTTTACCAAAGATTTAGCGTTCTACCCTTCTTATCTAAATCTTTTCTGAAGGAATTCAAAACAACAGGATCGAGTTGAAAAAGACCTTTGCTTATGTTGAAGTTACTTGTAAGTTGGATAATGGCAGACTCAAGAATATTTCTATTAACAATGTTGCTAGAGTGAAATAAAACTGAAGCATTATTCCAATACAGTGGGATAACTCTGACAAATGGACAAAAAGGGCACTGGACGACTGTCCTGTTCTAACGGAATATTGATGCTGTTTTATACGTGTGTGCAAATCCTTTCCCGTCTGACCTATGTAAAAGGAATCACATTGTTTACAACCAATTTTATAGATAATGCCTGAATTATTTGTAGGGCTATTTTTACTACGATATTTTTCACAATATTGTTATATGAAAATACTACATTAATATCCAAAAGTTTAAGTACATTAGCAATGCCTAAAAAGCCCGGGAAAAATGGAAGTACTAAAATATTTTTTGACAAAGTACGAGTGTTATTATTGCCCCGATAGAAAGTTCGTTTTGCCTTGTTGAGACAAGATTCCATAAACGCAGATGGATAACACAGATCACTTCCAATACCGTTGATTTTTCTAATTCGGCATCGATGTATTCCGGACTGGCGATCCTAAGGGCGCGGAGAAACATTGAAGAAAAAATGGCCTTCTTAGTGGGGGTGTCATGTCCCGAGTAAAAGTGTACGTAGGACAAATTGTTTGTTTTTTTCCGATAGATACTGAACTTAAAACCTGGGCTTTCCCTATGTACACGCACATCCAAAAACGGAATTGAATTGTCTTGTTCCACTTCTAAAGTAAACTTAATGGAGGGGACTTGATCATTTAACTGAAGGAGGAAGTTATCCAGGTCACGATTCATGGGCCAGATACACAAAATATCGTCGACGTACCGCAACCAAGGGATGCCAACCCCCAGGATTCTCGGAATGTAAGTAATTTCGAAAAACTCCATATAAATATTGGAGAGGAGGGGCGACAAGGGGTTGCCCATGGCCATCCCAAAAACTTGTTGATAATACTCGTTATTGAAAGTGAATTTACAGTCTTTGATGCAAAGTTTAATAAGTTCCAAAACAATGTGTGAAGGTAGTGGCAGGTCATACTTATGTAATTCTTGGGAGAGAAAGTCAAGCATATCATCAATCGGCACTTTTGTAAACAATGAACAAACGTCAAAACTGATCAATCTATCGTTAGTTTCAGTACGTGCATTATTCAATTTTTCAGAGATCCATGGAATTTTTTACATGTGAATCAGATATAGTTCCGAGAATGGGGAACAATACTTTGACAAGCCATTTGGAGAGTTTATAAGTAATAGAGCCCACCGAGCTAATAATAGGGCGCATAGGGTTGCCAGGTTTGTGGGTTTTAATAAGACCGTAAAGGTAGGGCAGAGAAGGTGAAGTGGACATGAAAAGCGGAATTAAGTCCTTATGATCTTTGAGAATGCGTTTCAAGCCACTATTAAATGATTTGATGACGTCATCCTGCGGGTTCTTCCTAAGTTTGCTGTATGTGGCGGGGTCCTGGAGAAGCTCGTTCATCTTTCTGATGTAGTCCACTTTGTCCATAATAACTATGGTGTTAGCCTTGTCTGCTTTAGTAATATGGAGCTCCCCATCTTTTTTAATTGTGAGAGGCTATTGCGAAAACGTTTAGGAAAGTTATCTTCGTAACTACTATTCGCCGCACTATAAACAAGGCCTTTAACTATGTTAAACAAATACTGAGGGAGATTACACTGTTTTTCAAAACAAGCGAGACTGTAACAAATTTGTAAAGCCGAAGGTTTTTTAACAATAAAAAAGGACATACCATATCCAAGGGCACTTTTTGCATCGTCACTAATGTTTTTCGAAGAAAGGTTCAAAAAACACTTTGAGCTTGCTTTTTCACTAGACTGACTATTTCGAATGAGACTTTTAATTTTTCGATCCAAAATGTTACGAAGTGAAGAAGTTCTCCGACGCAACTCGTTGTAAATTTCATCAAACAAAGGTTGGATCCAAGGTTGGGGAATAACAGTTACAAAATTACGTTTGGCAATGTTTAAATTTTTGAAGGCGGACCACTCATTTTGTCTGGTGACTTCAATATGTTTCTTTAAAATTAATCTGCTGAAGTTGTTGAACGGATGGTCGTCAATTTGTCTGAGGCGAATCGGAAGGAGGGATTTGGGAAGAACTTGCTCCTCTAGACAATTAGAAAGAAACTTTCGTCGGATACGAATTGCATGCCCCTTCATTAACACTCGTACTTTGTCAAAAAATATTTTAGTACTTCCATTTTTCCCGGGCTTTTTAGGCATTGCTAATGTACTTAAACTTTTGGATATTAATGTAGTATTTTCATATAACAATAATGTGAAAAATATCGTAGTAAAAAATAGCCCTACCAATAATTCAGGCATTATCTATAAAATTGGTTGTAAACAATGTGATTCCTTTTACATAGGTCAGACGGGAAAGGATTTGCACACACGTATAAAACAGCATCAATATTCCGTTAGAACAGGACAGTCGTCCAGTGCCCTTTTTGTCTATTTGTCAGAGTTATCCCACTGTATTGATTGGAATAATGCTTCAGTTTTATTTCACTCTAGCAACATTGTTAATAGAAATATTCTTGAGTCTGCCATTATCCAACTTACAAGTAACTTCAACATAAGCAAAGGTCTTTTTCAACTCGATCCTGTTGTTTTGAATTCCTTCAGAAAAGATTTAGATAAGAAGGGTAGAACGCTAAATCTTTGGTAAACTTGTATGCCACTCTAATAACTTTTATTTTTCAATTTATTTTTATATACAAGATGGGTAGAGTGATAAACCCCAGGCAGATTTCCAGTATAAATTTGTATTTTTTTTTATAACATTGGTTGGAAACAATTAATTTAATCTTGTGCTAAAAATCGGTAGTTTGATCTCGTGCTAAAAATCGATAGTGTTTCCTTGCAAAGTTGTATGCCCCTCCCACAATCTTTTAATTTTTAATATTTTTTTTTTTAATTTCATTTCTCCGTTTATTGTATATGTATGTATATATATATATATATATATATATATATATATATTTTCTGTAACCTATATATAGGCTGTAACTCTCTATGTACTTCAGTGTTCCTGAGGATGTCATTAGACGAAAGCGCTTGAGCACCATTCTGTTTCCTTTCCTTCGTGGTTTTATTCATTATAAATATTTTTCACGTGTTACTTTTGTGAAATAATTTTCATATATATATATATATAGTTCCCTTATATTTGCCACGTATATATGCATATTCCCTGTAATTTCATTGTAACTGGAATTACATTTAGTGAAAAATAAAATAAGAGACATTACTTTCGTACCTCCCCACGTATACAGTATATATATATATATATATATATATATATATATGCAAAGAGGAAAGAGAAGCAGGTTCGAGAGACAAAAGAGGGTATTGTTTCGAAAGAGAAAAAGAGTGGCTGCAAAATTAAGTAACTAAAGATAACATCAGAAAAATACTAAATGATAAACTGCAAAGTATCGATGACGTCATACAGGAACTAATTGAGAAGCATACAGAAAAAGAAGAAGACGACGCTATAGAGGCGATAAAGGCTAACTCAAAGTACTTCAATAATTTCGCAAAAAGAAAGTCGAAAAACCATGCGACTGTCGGACCTTTAAAAAACGAGAACAATGCTTTATCTGATGATTTAACAGAAGTATCTGAAATATTAAGAGCTCAGTACGAATCATCTTTCAGTATCCCAAAAAATAACAAATTGATATGCGATAGAAACGCGTTCTTTGAAGAAGAGCTACAAGGGGAAAGTATAACGGACTTCGACTTTACGACGGAGGATATTACACAAGCCATAGAGAAACTAAAAAACACACTCAGCGGCAGGACCGGATAAATGGAATGCCACACTGATCAAAAACTGCAAGAATGCAATCGCTGAGCCCCGACACTGGATATGGAGACGATCACTAGACACGAGAGAAATACAGGACATCCTGAAGAGCGGGAACATAGTCCCAATATATAAAGGAGATCGATCCGAGGCCAAAAATAGTTAGACAGAAAATCTATAACTTTTTTGGAAACTCAGAAAAAATTCAATGATAACCAGCATGGGTTTCGGTCAGGCAGGCAGATCATGCCTCTCACAACTAATGGAACACTACAACAACATTAATGATGCACTTGAAAGTAATGAAAACTATGGTGTACTATACACAGACTTTGCTAAAGCGTTCGACAAGTGTGACCATGGAATCATAATAAATAAACTGAAATATATGGGAATAACAGGAAAAGTAGGGAAATGGATATATAATTTCCTTGGTGAGCGGTGGCAAGTCGTTACAGTACGAGCAGTATCTTCATCGGAATCAGAGTTCTTCAGCTCAGTACCACAAGGAACAGTATTAGCTCCACTACTCTTCATAATCATGCTAACTGACATAGATGAGGACGTTACCAGAGACAGCACAGTAACATCCTTTGCCGATGACACAAAGATCAGTAGAAAAATAAGAAACCCAGAAGAAATACGATCTCTACAAACCGACATAAACAGAATCTACAAGTGGACGGAAGACAACAATATGAAGTTTAACACCGAGAAATTTCAGCTGTTACGGTACGGAAAAAGAGAAGACCTAAAATCCATGGAATATTATACCCCAAATGGACAGGAAATTCAGAGAAATTCTACAGCAAAAGATTTAGGGGTTGTAATGACAGATGATGCGAAATTT
This sequence comes from Bathynomus jamesi, assembly GCA_023014485.1. NCBI lineage: Eukaryota > Metazoa > Arthropoda > Malacostraca > Isopoda > Cirolanidae > Bathynomus > Bathynomus jamesi. The sequence continues at coordinate 786,678 of JAJOZX010000748.1, read as the reverse complement.
GAAACAAAATAAGATAGCAGTAAAGAGAGCAAAGAGAATAACGGGGCAGATATTGAGAACCTTTAAACGAAGGGATAGGAATGTAATGATTCCTCTACTGAAAACCCTGATCATACTCAAATTGGAATACTGCTCGGTCCTAACATGCCCATATAAAAAAGAAGACATTAGACAGCTGGAAGGGATCCAGAGAAGCTTCACAGCCAAGATCAACGGGTGCAAAGAACTAAATTACTGGGAAAGGTTACGAGAACTACACCTATATTTACTGAAAAGGAGAAGAGACACACACACCATTATTTACACTTGGAAAATAACGGAAAAACTAGTCCCTCATCTTACTCTAAACCCTATAACTCCCCAAACAACGGTGGAAAGTAGAAACGGTAGACTGAGTCGTATTCCAAAATTAAAGGCGAGACAGGGAACATCCTTAACCCTGAAAGAAAATAGTTTGTGGGAGAGGACCAAACTGTTTAATCAGCTGCCCAAAGACCTAAGAAACACGAAGGGAGTTGCAGTGGAAATCTTCAAAAGAAGATTAGACGCCGGCTCAGAACAATCCCCGATGAGCCGGGCGTAACTGGCTAGGTGAGGTGGAAGCACAGAAACCAACTCACTACTTCACCAGGCCAACTCGAGAGGAGGGGCGACAAGCTTGACCTTCGCGAAATGAGGAACCATCGCGCGGAACCTTGTATGGTTGTAAGGGTAAGGTGTGTGTATATATATCTATATATATATATATATAATATATATATATATATATATATATATATATATATATATATATATATAATATATATAAAACAACCCAATAACAGTTTTGAAAGGTAGATAATATATTCCGAAAATAGGTAAGAATAAAAGACTAAAATTAAAATTTGGACAAAACTTTCGGAAGTACAAATGGCCTTCTTCAATTGGTTCAAAACACTAAATAATGTCAAGAAAGATAAAAGAAGTTGTAGTTGTGAATGGGCAAAATGATCGTGTGACGTCCTGAATGGTTTATTGTATTATTTTTTGGTAGAGGGACCGATTTTAATATATTGTTAATGAAACTATCAGTAGTTGAGTAACCTTGAAGTTTATTAATGTTGCCTGTATTATGAATTACAAAGGATTCAAGGGACTTCCTCTTTTCTTTTTTTGGCTTCATGGCTAATGTAGGAACTACCTTTAATATTGTAAGTGTATTCTTGTCTATGGGTGCAGAGTGCTGAATTCGTATCATCTATTTGTAAACTTTATTTTGTTTATAAAGTATTCTCTTATAATCAGCTTTTTCACATGTATAAAACTTAGGACAGCCTTTAACAGAGAATTTTATACATGCCTATATTTGGTGCTACTATGATGCTTTAAATTTTAGTAATTTACGAATGGTTTAGGAGCCTTTTGAACGATGACTCAGATGGAAAAGGGATTTCGAGGTGGAATCCAGTCCAGATGGAAACACAAGATTTTGGGCAAAAACTTTGTTGTGTATGTGCAACTTTTTTTGTTTGTTTGGAAAACGTCTTCTTAGAAAAAACTCTAATAACATCCGAACTTTCGAAATACCTTCCTTATAGTAACTAAATCTTCATCTAAGAATTGCGGACTGCTAAGTTTGAAAGCTCTAAGAAAGAAGCCCGAATGATACCGAATGAGTCATGAGTCAATGCAAGTATGCATCCACATGAGTCTGTTTTCTTTGCCCCACCTTTTTTTTCCTCTCCAAGTTTCCTTTAAGTTTCAGAAATTTTGTACACAAGTAGTTATTTTTTACAAGTTTTTTTTTTTCCACATAGTCTCCATCCTTTTCTATGGCTTTCCTCCACCTCGAAACGAGGGCCTTTATTCCTTGCTGATCAAAGTCCGCTGGGTTCAGCTGGAGCCACCTGTTAACCCCTCAACAACCTCATCGTCACTCTGAAACTTTCTTACATGCCTATACATGCCTTATACATGCCTATATTTGGTGCTACTATGATGCTTTAAATTTTAGTAATTTACGAATGGTTTAAGGAGCCTTTTGAACGATGTTAACCTCAGATGGAATAAGGGATTTCGAGGTGGAATCCAGTCTAGATGGAAACACAAGATTTTGTGGGCAAAAACTTTTGTTTGTGTATGTGCAACTTTTTTTGTTTGTTTGGAATAACGTCTTCTTAAGAAAACTCTAATAACATCCGAACTTTCGAAATACCTTCCTTATATGTACTAAATCTTCATCTAAGAATTGCGGACTGCTAAGTTTGAAAGCTCTAAGAAAGAAGCCCGAATGATACCGAATGAGTCATGAGTCAATGCAAGTATGCATCCACATGAGTCTGTTTTCTTTGCCCCACCTTTTTTTTCCTCTCCAAGTTTCCTTTAAGTTTCAGAAATTTTGTACACAAGTAGTTATTTTTTACAAGTTTTTTTTTTTCCACATAGTCTCCATCCTTTTCTATGGCTTTCCTCCACCTCGAAACGAGGGCCTTTATTCCTTGCTGATCAAAGTCCGCTGGGTTCAGCTGAAGCCACCTGTTAACCCCTCAACAACCTCATCGTCACTCTGAAACTTTCTTCCACGAATAGCATCCTTCATTGGCACAAACAAATGAAAGTCTGAAGGTCCCAGATCCGGGCTGTATGGAGGGTGGGGTAACACAGTCAAGAGCATTTTTGTGATGGCCTCTTTGTTTGCAAACTGTCTTGCGTTATCGTACAAAAAAAGGACGTCTTCCAGTTTTCTCTCCGGTCGAACTCGCTTTATACGTCTCTGGAGTCTCTGTAGGGTAGCAATATATGCCTCTCAGTTGATTGTTTGTCCTTTCTTCATAATTTCCACCAGAATCACCCCTTTCATGTCCCAGAAGATGGTGGCCATAACTTTTCCTGCTGAGGGAGCCATTTTGAACTTTTTCTTGCGTGGGGAGTCTGCGTGATGCCACTCCATGGATTGGTGTTTTGTTTCAGGTTCAAAGTAGTGTACCCAAGTCTCATCCCCAGTCATAATTCGTGAAAGGAAGTCCTCCCATTCTGTCTTATATCGAACCAACGAATCAGAAGCAATTTGTTTTCTTTGGGCTTTGTGATCTTCAGTCAGTTCGCGAGGAACAAACCGTGAACACACTCTTGAGTATCCCAGTTGCTGAATTATCGTATTCACACTTCCTTTACTAATTCCTAGCTCCAGTGATAGCTCCTTGTATGTGACGCGCCGATTTGATCGAATGATGCTGTTAGCACGTTTCACAGTGTGAGATGTCACAGCCGATGCCGTGCGACCGCTGCGTGGCTCATCATCGAGGCTGGCTCTCCCTCTCTCCGATATCACACGTTTAGACCAGCGTCCAACTGTTCTTCGATCAACAACAGCATCTCCGTAAACGTTTTTAGATGTTTGTGAATATTTCCAACTGTTTCCTTCTCTGTGGTTAAGAACTCTATAACAGCTCTCTGTTTACTACGCCCATCACTGTCAGACGGTATTTTCGAAACTGCGTTAACCATCGGTTTTATACAAGTGCGATTAAAAGCGGTTTTATACAAGGAGGGGAGGTTCAAACTGGAAAAATCCGGTTATGTGAAGCGCAGAATGTTGAAACTTACGGCCCAAAAGACATTTCAGCCCCATGGCCTATTATTTAGCTAGGAAAAAAGGGTGGGGCAAAATATATTGAGTGCCCCTAGTAAAATTAGTTTAGTAATTAGTAAAGTTAATTAGTAAGTTAATTAGTAGGTTAATTAGTAAAGTTAGTTATTTTCTTCTACAGTACGTTTATAATGAATTTAATACGAGGGGCAGTATCATTTAACCTTTGCAAAATATTCTCAAGATACATAGTGTATGAACAATTGTCAGAACGTCGTATATATACCGAACCAAATTATATGAGGATCTAGTAGGTCAGGAAGATATATATATATAACCTTTCATTATTTACTAGTAAATTAATAGTATACAACAGAAATACGATAGGGTGAATATACCTGGCGTCCCAAAAAAATGTATACACACTTTAAATACTTATAAAGGCAGTGTTTATTAAAATACATTTCATTTTCAAAATGTAATAGAATCTACAGATATAATTTAATTGTTTTGTCAACGCCTGTTTTCAAACTGACGTCCGTTCTGGTCCAGGCACTGCTGATAACGCGAAGCAATGGAATCGCAAACATCACGAAACATTTCGTTTGGTATTTGTGTGCATTCTCGTTCAATGGCTGCTTCAAAATGCGTTGGACAGACGATTCTGAAATTCCTACCTCACGACTCGCTTGCCGCACAGATTTTCTTGGACTTTGGTGATACGTTTCCAGTACTCTTTCTTGCTTTGTGGGGCTTGTCGATGTCCGTGGTCTTCCGGAACGCTTCTTGTGGACATTCTGAACAGTTCCATCGGCTTCAAACTTATCTCTAATTCGAGTGATGGTAAGTCGCGTTAGTGGATCTGTTTGAAACTCCCTCCTAAACTGTCTTTGCACTTCAACTGCGTTTTCACACTTCCAGTAGCATTTTAGAATGAATTTCCTTTGTTCAAAGCTTAGTCTGACTGCCATTATTAATTCTAATGGGTTTAACTTGGAAAGAAAGAAACATCAATTGGGCTATCAGCTGTTAAAGTGTGTATACATTTTTTTGGGACGCCCTGTATATTTACCAATATAATTTAATGAGAACAATGTGGCTGACTGTGCTTCATAATTTCTGAAAATCTTGGTTTGACACTTTGTGATACAGCGATTCGAAGGTCCTGTTCCAAGTTCAGTTTATTTCGATTCTTGGTTTCAATACCAATCATAACAGAAAAAGACACCTCACACAGATATGTAGATCCAAATGGAAGGAGCGCATCGTTCGCTGCACTTATTAAATCTGGGTACTCATTTTTTAATCCAATCCACCAATTGTGCACAGTTTTCTGTTGAAATTCGGTTCGTAAACTTGTATCTTCCCTGATGTCAATCAACTGTTCTTGGGCAGTGATCGGAAGATGTTCCATTTTTACATTTTCAGCATTTTTACATTTAGTTTGCTAAATTTTAATCGCAAGTAAGCGATATCGCGGATACTATCTCGCAAATTTCTAGGAATGACTGTGTTAGCGAGTATTTTCTTTCTCGGTCATCTTGAAATTCAAAAACTTTCTACGAAAAACCAATGTTAAATCAGAATCATCAAATTTTCTTAACGCACCCCCTAGACCGGCAGGCGCACCCCACTTTGGAGACCATTGTCCTAGATTCCTAGATTACTAACCTCTCTAACCAACCAACCTTTCTCTTTTTAACATATTGCTTCCCAGTGTTAATCACTTTAACATATTGCTTCCCAGGAGGGATCACTTTAACATATTGCTTCTCGAATGCTTTGAGAAGCAATATGTTAAAGTGATCCAAAAGTTTTAATAACTTTTAATTTCCAAAGGAATCTTTAATCTGTTAATGGCTTTTTAATGGCCAAAAGAAAGATAGGGTAAAATTGTTTTGCGTTAAAATAGAAATAAATAGAAAATATTTTACATATATATAATATATATATATATAACGTAAAGAACGACGCTTGTATAGGAGATATTCCGCGCAAGACGAGAAAGAGAAAACAACAAATGAAAAAATGAAGTACCACCTGGGAATCGAACCCGGGATCTTCCGATTGCCGGTCAGACGCGATAACCACTACACCATGGACTCCACTCTTCCAAATGCCGTAATTCCTCTACATACTCGCAGAAACCAATGCCCCAAGGGGGCACCTCCCGCTTGCCGTAACATTATATACATTCAACTGCAAAGAACACGCAGTATAAATAACGTAAAGAACGACGCTTGTATAGGAGATATTCCGCGCAAGACGAGAAAGAGAAAACAACAAATGAAAAAATGAAGTACCACCTGGGAATCGAACCGGGATCTTCCGATTGCCGGTCAGACGCGATAACCACTACACCATGGACTCCACTCTTCCAAATGCCGTAATTCCTCTACATACTCGCAGAAACCAATGCCCCAAGGGGGCACCTCCCGCTTGCCGTAACATTATATACATTCAACTGCAAAGAACACGCAGTATAAATAACGTAAAGAACGACGCTTGTATAGGAGATATTCCGCGCAAGACGAGAAAGAGAAACAACAATGAAAAAATGAAGTACCACCTGGGAATCGAACCCGGGATCTTCCGATTGCCGGTCAGACGCGATAACCACTACACCATGGACTCCACTCTTCCAAATGCGTAATTCCTCTACATACTCGCAGAAACCAATGCCCCAAGGGGGCACCTCCCGCTTGCCGTAACATTATATACATTCAACTGCAAAGAACACGCAGTATAAATAACGTAAAGAACGACGCTTGTATAGGAGATATTCCGCGCAAGACGAGAAAGAGAAAACAACAAATGAAAAAATGAAGTACCACCTGGGAATCGAACCCGGGATCTTCCGATTGCCGGTCAGACGCGATAACCACTACACCATGGACTCCACTCTTCCAAATGCCGTAATTCCTCTACATACTCGCCCCCTTGGGGCATTGGTTTCTGCGAGTATGTAGAGGAATTACGGCATTTGGAAGAGTGGAGTCCATGGTGTAGTGGTTATCGCGTCTGACCGGCAATCGGAAGATCCCGGGTTCGATTCCCAGGTGGTACTTCATTTTTTCATTTGTTGTTTTCTCTTTCTCGTCTTGCGCGGAATATCTCCTATACAAGCGTCGTTCTTTACGTTATTTATACTGCGTGTTCTTTGCAGTTGAATGTATATAATGTTACGGCAAGCGGGAGGTGCCCCCTTGGGGCATTGGTTTCTGCGAGTATGTAGAGGAATTACGGCATTTGGAAGAGTGGAGTCCATGGTGTAGTGGTTATCGCGTCTGACCGGCAATCGGAAGATCCCGGGTTCGATTCCCAGGTGGTACTTCATTTTTTCATTTGTTGTTTTCTCTTTCTCGTCTTGCGCGGAATATCTCCTATACAAGCGTCGTTCTTTACGTTATTTATACTGCGTGTTCTTTGCAGTTGAATGTATATAATGTTACGGCAAGCGGGAGGTGCCCCCTTGGGGCATTGGTTTCTGCGAGTATGTAGAGGAATTACGGCATTTGGAAGAGTGGAGTCCATGGTGTAGTGGTTATCGCGTCTGACCGGCAATCGGAAGATCCCGGGTTCGATTCCCAGGTGGTACTTCATTTTTTCATTTGTTGTTTTCTCTTTCTCGTCTTGCGCGGAATATCTCCTATACAAGCGTCGTTCTTTACGTTATTTATACTGCGTGTTCTTTGCAGTTGAATGTATATATATATATATATATAAATATTTAAAGATAATATATAGTATAAATAGGAAAAATATGATGTAATAATATAAAGTTTAGCAGCTACCTTTTAAGAATTTAGGTGCCACCATTTTAATGTTAAAATAAATTAAAAGTTTTACTCATCGTTATCATCGGCGGTCCCTCAATGCGAGGATGACGTCAGCAAAGGGTTATTGGTGAACCCTAAGATGGCTTAGGAGTCCTATCCTAGAATCGCAGATCTAACGGCAGTGGGGAGCAGAAGGGTCCTGTTGGGAGAGGGTTAAAAAAGGCGGGGTTACACCCCCTTCCCGGCATTTCTCATGTCAGAAGTGCTCCGGGAAGGCCTGAAACCACACTGAGAGACAGGAAAAATTTCCTCAGCAAGAGGAGCAAATTTTTTTACAGCACACGGGCGAAGATTTTCTCTACAGTAGGGAGCAGGGCGATGCTCCAGTAGTTTCCCCACTGCGATTTGTCTCAGTTCTTCAAAATGGTTACGATGTTGGCATTTTTGAACTCTAGTGTGGATTCCTCGTCGTTCTATGTGTTGTTGGTGAGCTCATAGAGTTTGTGAGTGAGCTCTATACCGTCATATGTGAAGATGTTTTCTAGGATGCCATCCGAGACGGAGGTTTTGTTGTTCTTCATCTCTTTGATGGTATGCCGCAGCCGCCGCGCATAAAACTTCAATAATAATAATAATAAGAGAGCCGTCCGTCCGTCCGTCCGTCCGTCCGTCCGTCCGTCCGTCCGTCCGTCACACTTTCAGAAATTGTGAGAAAAAATTGTGAGAAAAAAATTCAGAAATTGTATTACGGGCGGCAATGTGAAGCTCAAGATTTTCATGACTGTGTTCTTTTCTGTAGTTTAGCCTGTCTGTTTGTCTGTTTGTGAAATTTATCCCTGGCAGTAATGGGGGAAGGGTGGGGGTGGGGGTAATGGTGGATGGGTGGGGTAATGGGGAGGGGTGGGGGTAATGGAGGAGGGGTTAGCCCCCAAGTTGCATGAATGGGGGTGAGGAGGTTTTGGGAGATACCAGTTCAGAAATGTTGACATAATGTGAAGCTCAAAATTTTCACGGCTGCGTTCTTTTCTGTAGTTTAGCCTGTCTAACTGTCAGCGAAGCGACGGGAACTGTACTAGTAATAATAATAATAATAATATAGTGTAATGTGACCACTATAATAATAATGATGATAATAATGTTTAATTGATAATAGTTATAAATGATTGTTAATGATGATGATTGATAAGACTGGAGTCACCATGATCTTTTCAGATCAAATAATGTTATTAATTAGGTTGATTGATAGAATGAGTTTTCTTCCTTTATTAAACAAAATAAATGATTTATAAGACAAAATATAAGCTAGTTGTTTACAGTTGAAATTAAATGTGCACTTGAATAATGACTTCAATATAATAATGACTTCAATATTAATAACACGCGAGGTAATGATTAGTCTTTATATAGAGTTAAGTGAATGACACCAGGCCAAAATGGGGCTGGCACAAATGGTGTTCACATGATGATCGCTTTCACGTCACTATTCCTCGGAGAGAGAGAGAGTAGAGGTGCGATGTCGTAGGGATGCTTGAAGTAGTCCTGCGCTGTGTCGTCATTTTGGTCGTACTTGTGTGACGTCATCTTGGTCGTGTTTGTGTTGATGGAACATCGCTAAAGTATTTGAAAGCGTCTCTGCCACTACATTAATAATAATAATATGAAGTGGAGTGGCACCATCTAACTAAATGTTAAAAAATATTAAATTTTTATACAAAGTATAAAGTTTAGAGGCCACCCATCTCTCCTCAATACTGTGCATCCGTCACTGTGCCTTAATCGCCGCCACGACCATAACTCTTCTTAAACCGCCCACAACTCACAATGCTTCCGCGTCCACTCGGCATTTTTGCATTTTATTATAATTTATTTAAATGAGAATATGTTACTTACGAAGCAGAGTTCTGGAAAACTTTTCAAGCTGAATAAAACAAAAAGTATAGCGCTTCAAATACTAATTGTATATCACTGTTTAAAATAGATCTTAGGTTTAAACTAAAAAAATATATCACTTAAAAAAATATATATATATATATATATATATATATAAAATTTTAGGAACCTCACTTAAAACATCCTTTCCCGATTGATTCTGGAGGGAGACAGAGGAATAAAAGCCAGTAAGCCTTCTGGCTGACTGAGATGGCCGAGATCTCCGCTGTGAATGCCCCTAAAATGGTGAAAAGGCCACCCAAAACTCCGATACGGCTGATTACCTCCAACCATTTCTTGTAAATCTGCTGCCAGCCGTACACACGTGAAGCCAGGTAAACAGTAAACGGTACGTTCTTCTCCCTAGCGATCTATATTATCGGCACAATCATCATTTATGGTCTTTTTATGACTTGGCTGGACCATCAGGTCAAGTAAAGGTAATATAAACAGAACTCTTAGGGCATGTAAATGTAAGATAAACAAGAGCATCTGTCTCTCCTTGAGACTAATGCCAAGACCCACGGTATCACCCTCCAGCCATTTGTATCCCCAGAGACATGCCATCGGAAGTGCCAAATGTATATGTTTGTCCAACCAATCACAAAGCCCCGCCCTTCGGTTATTGATAAAGGCAGATGAACATTAGACGGTGCCATGGTTAATAACATTTTACGACCTCGGTGGACCCCCAAGGCAAGTGAAGGTAAGATAAACAACAACACCTGGCACTACCTGAGATTAAAGACAAGACATCGTGGAACATTGTGCTCCTGTAACGTATTATACAAATGCCGGAGCATGGGCGAAAAACGTTTGAGCATAACATACGATAACCTTCATTATGTGCCACTTACTTTTAGCCTCGTAAGCAGTATTGAGATATATATATATAGGAACGGTTGGAAGCCAAAACTATTCAATCGGTTACGGAGGATTTAATGGTGAACCTTCTCTTTCAACGTGTTACAACATGATACAAAAACGTTTACTCGTATACCAAGGTGGAGGTACAAACCCGGGAATGGCTTCGGCTACAGCTTTTCTATACTACGAACACACTCGGCCTGTACTACTATACTACTCGGCCTGTACTACCGAGTAGTGCCAAATACCTAGGGCGGGAGGCCTTACACCCTTACACTCAGGTATTAATACAATTGAAGATGTAATGTCCGGCATCAGACATAAAGAAGTTTTAAAAATATACGTGTATCTCATAAGAAATTAAATTACTGATGACGCTAAAAAAGATATAAAGCGTAGACTGTGTGGTTAAGGGATAAAAAAGGGGAAACGAAGTGAAGAAGGGGCAGGTGCCATTAGAAGGTGTAAAACGTGAAAGAAAGAACTCTAAAAATCCGAAGAGATGTTCTAGGCGTATGAGACCTGTAGTTGATATATATTTGTGGTTCTACAGTGTAAGGTAGGGTCAAGTAAACACTCTCACCAACCCAGCATGGCTCTCCTAATTCACCCGCACATTGAGGAATGCTGCAAGTCTGAGATTGAATTGTTTAGTATCCCACCCACTAATGAAAATATCACAACTTAACCTAACCAATCGTCAAGGCCGTACAGTTGACCTAACCGGGCATTCAACATCCAGGTGCACAACCTCGGAACTTAATCAATATGTGTGTGAAGTTTCACGTTTGTAACTGCTTCCATTTTGGACCTATGGCTGGAACAGACACACACACACACACACACACACACACACACACACGCGCGAGCGCGTCCTTTTATTATTATTGATATCTAGACGAGGGTCTTATAAGCAGTTTTTGGGAATGTTTCGTAAGTGTGATACACAACTAAATGATAAATATGTTTGTGAATATATAAATTGTCTCTTTCCATTTTTAGACGAAAGTCAGTAGTATAGCACAGTAACATTAACGTTTTATTTATAATTCTTATATAGCATGTAAACTCTGATGAGTGTCAATAATTATAAAAATGTAACATCTGTAAGTTTTACTTGCATTCCGAATATCATTTAAATTAATTACAAGTAAAATACGATTTTAATTCAGTATACCACTTAAAATAAAATACAACTATATGCTATTGTGTCACTTACTGTACGTTAATAAATGACTGCAAAATATCTGTATTATTTAATCCCTATACAGCATCAATACAAAATACACAGTGGCTAATTTTTTTTATCTAGGAAGGAGGGGATAAGGGCGAATGCAACCCCCCCCCCCCGGTTCTTCATAAAAGAAGAAGAAAACCAAAATCAAGGTCTAGGGTTTTCGAGATGCTTCGACACTGCATTCAAAAGAGTAAAAGTCATAGACAGGGTAAAGGATAGATTGAGAAAGATTGTTCAAGAGTTCACCAGTGAATAGATGAAAGATTGAAAATACCGATTAACCCTTTCGTTAGAGAGTTGGAGAGAAAAGGAATGAGAATGTGTCGAAAGTGTGGTGCTGTGTGCTCTCCTTAAAGGAGGAGGCATGCAATTAAAGATCAGAAGAGCAGTGACCGTTATAATAGTGATAGTAAAGAGAGAGTAAGGCAACAGTTAGGCGAAAGAGGGATTGAAGACAGACAGTAAAAAGGGGAATTGATGAGAAAAAAAAGCCTTTGATTCCGTCAAAGAGAGCTGTGTGGGTTCAAACACCCAACACACGGGAAGCATACTTCATACAGGGGAGGACAAGATCTTTGTACAGAGTGAGTGACTGAGCGGTGGTGAAGAAACTGCGGAGGCGGTACAACACACCTAACTTCTTGGAAACTGTTTTGGAAAGAGAGTATATTTGATCTTTCCAGGAAAGATCACGAGAAAAGGAAACACCGAAAATGTTAAGAGATGAGGAGGAATTGAGTTGTGTACCGAGGAGGGTACTGTAAGAGGATATTCGTGTGGAAGATTGTGATGAGTAAACAGATGGAGGAACTGAATTTTTGAGGCATTCAACATCACACGGTTTTCGCTGTTCCAATCAAAGATAGCAGAAAGATCAAAAGTCAGGTGTACCATAGCCGTCCTACGCGAAGCATGGAGTGACTTCTGTGAGGGACGCTTTGCGTAGCGAGTGGAGAAGTGAAGAGTTCAATCATCAGCATAGGAGTGGATAGGATAGGAAGTGCAACTTAATAGATAATTGCTAAATAAAAGGAAAAGAGTGGGTGACAGGACAGAACCCTGAGGAACACTTGATAGCTTTAGGAGAAGAACAATGGCTATTTACAACCGCAGCTATAGATCGGCCAGAAAGGAAATTAGAGAAGAAATAAACAGGTAGAGGGATAGAAACCGAAAGAGAGCAGTTTGGAGATTAAAGATTTGTGCCACACGATCAAAAGCTTTTGATATGTCTAGCTCAATCGCGAAAGTTTCACCAAAATCCCGAAAGGAGGAAGACCAAGAGTCAGAGTGATATGCAAGAAGATCGCCAGTAGAGCATCCCTTACGGAACCCATATTGACGATCTGAAAGAAGATTGTGAGAAGAGAGGTGTTTAAGAATCTTCCTATTAATGATAGATTAAAAAATTTAGAAAGGGAAGAAATGAAGGCAATTGAACAATAGTTGAAGGGTTAAGAGCGGCCACCCTTTTTTGGGACATGCTGAATGAAAGCGAACTTCCAGAATGAAAGAAAAGTACCACATGAGAGAGGAAGACGAAAGAGTTTGCCTCGGCAGGGTGTCAACACAGAAGCACAGTTCTTAAAAACAACAGGAGGAACACCATCAGGATCGTACGCCTTCCTAGAGTTGAGACCAGATAGGGCAGAAAGAACAACTTCAAAGAGATTTTAATTTCAGATATATTTAAGTCATAGGGGGGGGGGGAGATGGAGGAACAGCATTAGAATCATTCATGATTGAGTTCCAGACGAAAGTTTGAATGAAGAGTTCAGTTTGGCAGGAGAAGAGACGGCAACCGCTGCCGACACCGGGAACGCAGACCTGGGTAGCGGGTGTGGATCTCCTACCGCCCATTCGAGATGTTCTGGGCCTCTCTCTGATTCACTTCTCTTAAATTTCGACAACATTCAAAGCGTTTTCTCAAACTTTCAATCTGTTCAACACCACCTCTCCTCCTCTAAGCCTGTTCTTCTCACTGAAACTCAGGTGTCGGGGACGAATAACAACAACCCCTTTTCTGCACCGTCTTACTCTCTCATAGAGAGAGTAAGAGGGTACAGAAAAGGGGTTGCTGTTATTCGTTATTCAATTTCACTCCAAAGGTGGATGTTGCGTATATGTACGAAATGGCCTAACTTGTTCTCGTATTTCTGAACTCGAATCTTCCGAATTCTATACCCTCTGGCTACGGTTTACATGCCAGTCTCAAACTAAATACATCTGCGCTATTTACCTTTCCCTTAATTCTACTGACTATCCAAAATTCTTTGACTACCTCACTTCCAAAGTGGAAAAGATTCTTTTCCGCTCTCCCTTTGCTGAAATCTCCATTTTAGGAGATTTCAATGTTCACCACCACCTTTGGCTTTCCTTCCATTTCACAATATCTCTGGTGAACTAGCTTACAATTTTTCGATCCAAAATAACCTAGGGCAGATTGTACAGCACCCTACTCGTATCTCAAATCGCCTTGGAGATAGGCCCAACATTCTGGATTTATTTCTTAAATCTCATCCTTCCTCTTACTCTGAAACTTTGTTCTCCGTTGTGCTCCTCCGACCACAATTTTATATGTTTCCCATCCAATCGCTCCAATCTAGTGTTTGCGCCACTTTGGCGCCGCTGATTGGGAGGCCCTTAGGTAGTACTTCTGTGATTTCCCATGGAATGATTATGCTTCCGTGGCCGGAGACCCTCCGAGTGTGCTGAGCGCATCACGGAGGTGTTTTTTTCGGGCATGGAGACGTACATTCTATATTCTATTCCGACTACTAATGCAAATAAAACCTTGGTTTAACTTTACATGTTCTAATGCTATCCGCAAGAGAGAGGAGGTTTTAAGAAGGTACCGTCCCCATCAAACTCCTGACTCTCAATCAGTTTATATTTCTGCCGGGAATCTTGCAAAATCTGTTATTCGACTCGCCAAAAATTCCTTCATCCTACAAAAATGTGAAAATCTATCCAATTCTAATTCTTCAACCTCTTTCCGGTAACTAGCTAGGAACCTCTTCAACAACTTTATTTCCTTTTCTTTCCCTCCTCTTTTCCATTCCGATGGTTGAATTGCCGTCTCTTCTCTTGACAAAGCTGAACTCTTCGTTCAAACTTTCGCTTACAATTCAACCCTGGATGATTCCGGTGCTGAACATCCATCTCCTCCCTCTGACTTTATTATGTCTGAAATTAGAATCTCTTCCAAAGATGTTTTTTCTCCCTCTATCTGTGCTCAACTGTAGGAAGGCGTACGGTCCTGATGGTGTTCCTCCTGTTGTTCTTAAGAACTGTTCTTCTGTGCTGACACCCTGCCGAGGCAAACTCTTTCCCCTTCCTCTCTCAGCTGATACTTTTTTTTGTTCTGAAGGTTCGCTTTCATTCAGTCTGCCCCAAAGAAAGGTGATCGCTCTCAACTCTCCCACTATCGTCTAATTGCTTTTATTTCTTGCTTTTCCAAAGTTTTTTAATCTATCCTTAATAGAAAGAATCTTAAACACCTCTCTTCTCAAAATCTTCTTTGAAATCGTCAGAATGGGTTCCGTAAGGGATGCTCTACTGGAGATCTTGCATATCATTCTAACTCTTGGTCATCCTCAATATTTTAGATTTGGACGAACGGCGAGAATATAGTCGAAGGTTTAGGAGTAGGCGAGAGTTTAGGATGTAGTGATCATCAAATTCTTAGGTTCAAGTTAGCGATAAAAAACACCCAGGATAGTAACGTAATAGAAGTCCCTGATTTTCGTAGGGCTAATTTTGATAGTTTTGCGGATAGGATGAGAGTAGTGGACTGGGATAACTTATTTATGGGTAATGACACAAATTTGCGTTGGGTGGCGTTTAAAGAAAGTTTTAGGAATATTGAAATGGAGTTTATTCCTCGTAGGCCCAAGCGCGCTAGAAATCACAGTAGGCCGAAGTGGTGGACTAGGGAAATGGGCGAGTTCATAAACGAGCGTAATAGAGCGTATAGACTTAATAAGCGCAATGGCACGGCAGCTAACTTTAATAGATATATCGAGCTTAGACGTCTGGTTAAAAGATCAGTTAGGAATGCCAAGCGTAATTTATAGATACTTATAGCTGCGGATAGTAAACATAATCCAAAAAAGTTTTTTGAATACGTTAATAATCGTAAGCCAGTAAAAGATAACATAGGCCCTCTAGTGGATGTTAATGGCGCTTTGACTTCTGACGCTCAGGCGATGACGGGTATTTTCAATAACTTTTTTGCAACAGTTTTTACCGTAGAAGACGTAAATAATGTCCCCGACGTGGACGATATCGTTCCATTTAGTAGCGAGACTATTTTGGATGAAATAACTGTTTACGAGGCTGAGATTGCGCATTATATCGATAGGCTAAAATTTAGCAAGGCTCCAGGCCCTGACGCTCTTTATCCCAGACATTTGAAAGATTTGAAAGACGTTATCGTAGGCCCCTTAACGAAGATTTTTAATCAGTCACTCGAAACGGGGATTATTCCTGAAGACTTCAAATTAGCTAACGTCACGCCTATTTTTAAAAAAGGCAACCGCGCAGTAGCTAGCAATTATAGGCCTATTAGCTTAACGTCAGTTGTCGGTAAACTTTTGGAATCCGTAGTTAGGGATCGTATCATCGACCACTTAGAAAGTAGAGATTTGATTAATAGTAGTCAGCATGGGTTTCGACGCCATAGGTCTTGTTTAACTAATTTGTTAGAATTTTATAACGAAATAGTGCGCGAATACGATAGGCATAGAGCAGCTGACGTTATTTATTAAGATTTTAAAAAGGCGTTCGTTACAGTTCCGCATAGGAGACTAATTGCGAAGGTCAAAGCGCACGGTATACGCGGTCAGGTATCTAACTGGTTAGAAGAATGGTTTCGTGCTAGGAGACAGAGGGTTGTAGTTAATGGTAGTGAATCGGGGTGGTTATATGTAGGTAGCGGTGTCCCACAGGGTTCAGTGTTAGGCCCATTGCTATTCGTAATTTACATTAACGACATAGATGTAGTATTGACTAGTAACGTGTCAAAATTCGTGGACGATACTAAAATAGGCGGTAAGGTTGTTAACGAGGACGATAGTAATAGGCTCTAAGACGATGTAAATAGGATTATGGAGTGGACAGATAAGTGGCAGATGCAATTTAACGTAGACAAATGTAAAGTTTTGCAAATAGGTTCTCGTAACAATAATTACACGTACACGATGGATGATAGGGAGTTAGCGAGCGTTAACGAGGAAGTAGATTTAGGCGTATGCATATCTAAGGATTTAAAGGTTATGAACCAGTGCCTGGAGTCTTGCGCAAAAGCTAATAGGATGTTAGGCTTCATAGCGCGTAATTTCGAATTTAAATCGAAGGATATTATATTATTATATTGCCCCTTTACAAGTCCCTAGTCAGGCCTCATTTAGAATATGCAGTTCAGTTTTGGTGCCCGTACTTGCGTGAGGATATTGATAGGTTAGAAAGGGTTCAGCGTCGTGCCACGAAACTTATTCCGTCATTGCGCAACAAGCCTTATGAAGATAGGATTAATGAGCTAGACCTGTATTCACTCGAAACTAGGAGATTAAAGGGGGAGTTTACTGAAGTTTTCAAAATCGTTAATAACATCGATGATGTAAATTTTGACAAATTGTTCACTTTCGATAATAGTAATACTCGTAATAACGGATTTAAGTTGCGTGGCAGACGTTTTATTACTAATATCGCTAAAAACCTCTTTACGTTTAAAGTAATTGATAAATGGAATAATCTTCCCGCGTTAGTCGTTCACTCTATCAGCGTTAATATGTTTAAGAACCGTCTTGACAGACATTTTAAAAATATTAACGTTGTTTAAAATAAAAAAAAATTAGTAACAGGAGCTCTGGGGGTGGTGGTGGAGGATGAGTCTGTTGACGATTAATGCCAGCTTGTGACATGCCAGCGTGTGATGCCAGCAATAAAAAAAAAAAAAAATTAGAGTAACATGAACGTAGATGTAGCTCGTAACGTAAACTAACCCACTTTTTGTTTAACTTTACCTACTTTTTTTTTTTCTTATCCTCTCTTTACTTTGCATGTCTGTAACTCTCTTTTCTTGCATGTTTGTAGTTTGCATGGTATGACAGTGAGTTAAGACTGTGTTTGCATGGTTTGTAAGCGTTCTTATTTTACTTCTTTTCATCTTTTACCCCTCTCCTATTTCTCCGACTATTTTTCTGACTTGTCGGCAGTGGCCGGCGGATGATGATGGTGAGTCTTTTTTCTCTTTTTCTGAATGAATGTTAACCCACGAGTGATAGGCCTCCTTACTTAACCCCTCATTCTCTTCTCTTCTCTTAACCCTTTACTCTTTCCTTTCTCTCGGGCTAACCTTAGAGTGGATCTTAGGGTCTTTGTTAGCCTTAGCTTCTGTAGATCTGTAGATCCTACTTTCGGGATTTCGGTGAAACTTTTGCTATTGCGCTAGACATATCAGAAGCTTTTGATTGATTCCGGCACAAACCTTTAATTTCGAAACTGCCCTGCTTCAGTTTTTATCCTTCTATCTGTGCTTTCATCTCTAATTTCTTTCTGGCCTATCTATAGCTGCGGTTGTAGATGGCCACTGTTCTTCTCCTAAAGCTGTCAACAGTGGTGTTCCTCAGGGTTCTGTTTTGTCACCCACTCTTTACCTTTTATTTAGTGATGATCTTTTAATTCGCACTCCCTGTCTAATTCACTCCTATGCCGATGATTCAACTCTCCACTTCTCCACCCGCTTCCAAAGAGTTCCTCACAGCAATCACTTCATGATTCGAGTCGAACGGCTATGGAACACCTGAATCTAATCTTTCTGCTATCTCTGACTGGGGCAAAGAAAACCTTGTGGATTTCAATGCCTCAAAAACTCAGTTCCTCCATCTGTTTACTCATCGCAATCTTCCACACGACTATCCTCTTACCTTCAACAACACATAACTCAATCCTTCTTCTTCTCTTGACATTCTTGGCGTTTCCCTTTCTCGTTATCTTTCGAGGAAAGATCACATGTACTCTCTTTCTAAAACAGCTTCTAAGTTTTTAGGTGTGCTGTACCGCCTGCGCAATTTCTTCACCCTCACTCATTTGCTCTCTTTGTACATGGGCCTTTTTCGCCCCTGTATGGAGTATACTTCTCATGCATGGGGTGGATCAACCCACACAGCCGTACTTGATCGGGGGGAATCAAAGGCTTTTTGTCTCATCAATTCCCGCCTCTTAGTGACTGTCTTGAATCTCTCCCTCTTCGCCGCAATTTTTCCTCACTCTCTCTTTACTATCGCTATTATAACGGGCATTGCTCTTCTGAACTCTCTAACTGCAAATCTCCCCCTTTAAGGAGAGCACGCAGTACCAGACTTTCTACGCTTCATCATTCCTTTTCTGTCTAATCATATCATACTGATTTTTTTTTTAACAGCCTCATGTATCCTTTCCTTCAAATGCTCCAAAGTTGTTGCCGTTGGTGGAACAAAAACTTAATTTTTAACATAGCCCCAGAGGAGGAAATAAGGGGAAGTTAGATCGGGCCAACGAGCCAGCCAAGGAATGGGTCCCCCACGCTTGATCCAACGATCTAGTAATTGCTCATTCAGGAATGTTGTAACCTCATCGTGGAAATGGGGTGGCGCATCATCCTGCGAAAGCACACATCAGCTTTGTCCTCTAGCAGCATGGGCATCAGCCACAGCTGTAGCATATCGCGATAAATGATATCGTTAACTGTTTGTTCAGCAAAGAAGAATGGACCGTACACTTTCTCAGTTGTAACAGCACAAAACACGTTAACTTTAGGGCTTTCTCTGACGTGTTCAATATTACAAATAAAAATTCCCTGAAATATTTGTTATTTGTATATCTTGCTTTCGGTTGTAGCTTTGTTAGTTTTTCATAATAAATGTTTAAAATAGGGAAGATCATTTGTAATCACCCGGTGTATAAATACGAGTATGTATATTATATTTGTAATTATTTTGCCTTATCTTTGGCCCATTAAAAAGCCATTACTTGGTTAAAGACCCCCTTGGGGATTAAAGGGAATTAAAAATTTTATTGTGATAGTACCACCCTCCTTTTCCCCTTTGTGCCTCCTCTACTACCTTTACCCGACTCAGCATTTTTGTACGCATAGTACTGACGCTCAATCCTCGCCTTCACGCTTCGACGTCAACAAAGGCTCGTCTTTCGATGAAACGCTTGAAGCCCACTCGTCGTCGGCTCGTTTCTTCACAAATAACTTGAACCCTGTTTCGTCGACGCCGAAGATGATCCAGCGTCCATCTTCTTCGCTGTTCAACATTTTTATAACCTCTTCAAATTATTGTTATCTAAATTTGTGTGTTATAACTGTTAATGCAGAAATAACCAAAATCATAGTAAATCATAGTTTCCTTTTCCTTGAAATTGGTATATATATATATATATATAATATATATATATATATATATATATATGTATACAAATAAACGACAGAACAGTTCATCGCAGGGGGGATTTTGTCCTTACAACGGAAAAAACATTCAAGGGTATTATTATTTACAAAAGCAACCTTAAAATCAGTGTGAAAATAAAATTTCCTCACCACACTCAACAATTGCTTTTTCACAAAAGTGTTAAAATGGTAGAGGCCAGGTAAAACAAGATATTTACAATTCTTAGGAACATCATACGTTGGGATAAGGTTGGGGGAATAAACATTATTAAGAAATTTACCAATAATACCTTGTACAAGATCCCGTGGAAAACCATTTTTAAAGAAAAAATCAGTAAGGAATTCAAACTCATTATGAAGCAGAGCAAAGTTTGAGCAAATATTATAAGCTCTATGCACTAAAGTGCGAATGGAACTTAGTTTGTAATTAAAATCGCAAAAACTATAAAAATTAAAACCTAAACCCGTAAAAGTAGGCTTCCGTTATGTCGAAGTTAAAACAGTCGAGCCTGATTTGGAAACCAAACATCAAGGAAAGGAATAGAACCTTGAACTTCCTTTTCCTGCGTAAATATAATGTTCTTATGCAGTGTGTTCAGAAAATTTAAAAACTGAACTGATTGATTATCCGTTTGGAATAAAGCAAACGTATCATCAACATAACGTCTGTACAGTTTCGGCTTAAGGTGAGGGGGGCACTCACAGAAGGCCCTTTCCTCAAGATGAGACATGAAAATATTCGCAAAAACGGGACCTAAGGGGCTCCCCATCCCATATATATATATGTGTGTGTGTGTGTGTGTGTGTATATATATAAAATATTTTATATTTATATATGTATATATATATATATGCTGCAAACCCACAAGGAAAAAGAAAAACGATTCCAAGGCCTTTCGTGTATTCAAAGCTACACCTCGTCAGGGAATGATTCCCTGATTCCCTGACGAGGTGTAGCTTTGAATACACGAAAGACCTTGGAATCGTTTTTCTTTTTCCTTGTGGGTTTGCAGCATTCATTCATTTCACGTGTTTTATTGTGAAATTCATCCCATATATATATATATATATATTATATATACATGGTAATGAACTCAGAATGGTTCCCCGAGTTTTTTATGATACACACAGCCCGTGCATGGAACAAGGAACTCTTCTGGGATAATTAAATCCACTATAGTCCGAATAAGTAATGGTAAATGACAAATACCATAGTTTTTCTTTTTCATGATGCAAGCCCGATGTGGGCAATGGGTCTCTCGCAAAGAGGTCCCATAAATATAGCTTCCCTCACCAGCTAACTGCAAAGCAGACAGGATCCAGCTTTGGGACATGGATCTAGGGTTTAAAGGAGCCTAGCCCCACTACATTTAGAACCTCAATATAAGTAAAAGACTCATTGCATTCACGTCGGATTGAATAAATCAAAGAAAAAGGGGTAACTATTATATTTTTAGCCAAAACCAAAACTTAAACCTCAACTGGCAGAATTGAGCGTCCACTTTTCAAGGCACATAACATGTCCGTTTCATGATGGGAATGAACTCAGAATGGTTCCCTGAGTTTTTTATGATACACGCAGACCGTGCATGGAACAAGGAACTCTTCTGGGATAATTAAATCCACTATAGTCCGAATAAGTAATGGTAAATGACAAATACCATAGTTTTTCTTTTTCATGATGCAAGCCCGACGTGGGCAACGGGTCTCTCGCAAAGAGGTCCCATAAATATAGCTTCCCTCACCAGCTATCTGCAAAGCAGACAGGATCCAGCTTTGGGACATGCAAACGAGTCTTTTACTTATATTGAGGTTCTAAATGTAGTGGGGCTAGGCTGCTTTAAACCCTAGATCCATGCAAAACAACGAACATAAACATTGTCCTGGCAAATATTCAAGGAATAAACCGAACAATTCACTAAACAAAGTTTCGTACCTTAAAGGTTTTATGGACGAAACAAGGGCGGACATCGAATGCCTCACTGAAACATCTTAAAGACTGCCGAGGAAACTGTGATAACTGCGAACACTGTACCGATAAGAAAGAATTGCATATCTATGGATTCAACTTACTAAGAGCTGATAGAACAGCGAGACGTAAAGGTGGCTGTGCTATTTATATACATAAGAGGCATATGACAGAGACGGCAATAAGTAAATCCAATAGTTGCGTGGAAACCCTTGTAGTGAAAATAGATAAACTAAACGTGGTACTGATAGTCATCTATAAACCTCCAAACTCTCCAAATGAAAAATTTTCGGATGCCATTGACGATATCAGAACCCTAATAAAGTCCGTAAACTTTCCACCCCCTAATATAATACTCTGCGGCGATTTTAATTTCTCATTTATAAAATACAAAAAGGTGGGTAGAAATATATTTACAGAGCAAGATAAGGGGGGCACAAGAGAGAACCAGGAGCAAGCAAAAATGCTGATGGCTCTCACAAACGAGTTTATGCTGACACAGGAGATAACAGAAAATACCAGGAAAAATAACTGCCTAGATCTGGTATTCACAAATAACACGAACTTGATTGCCGATATAAAAATAACTTCACTATTATCTCAGACCACAATATAATCGAGTTATCAACAAATATGGCGATAACTTTAAAAGACAATACACATATGGAAGGAAGAAGCAAATTTGGGGCTTTTAACTTAAACTCCAAGACCATAAATTGAGAAGAAATCAGATCACACATGGCCCAAATACAGTGGAGAACAGTATTCGAGAATAAAACAACTGAGTAAATGCTAACAACCTTGGAAGAAAAGACGTTGAGAATTTTGGGAAAATATGCTCCGAAAGCACAGCCAAAAAAAAGGAACTGGCTAGAGAGGCAAAAGAGAAGAATATTCCGCAAAAGAAAGAGAGTAGCGACAAAGTTAGCTAATTGCGGAGACAACAATGCCAGGAAAGTAATACAAGAAAAACTGGAGAGAATCGATTGGGAAATACAAACTCTGATAAATGGCCATACAGAGAGGCTACTATCGGGCCTTAAGGAAAGGAAATAATGAACTAACAGAAATATCTGAAACATTGAGAGCCCAGTATGAATCGGTCTTCAGTACCCCAAAAAGTGACAAAGCGATACCTGACATAGATGCATTCTTCAAAGAGAAATTGCAAGGAGAATGGATAACAGACTTTGATTTTACACCAGAAGATGTAGCGAGAGCTATAGAACAAATGAAATCACATTCATCTGCAGGTCCAGACAAATAAAACCCACTTTTGATTAAAAACTGTAAAAATGAAATAGCTACACTCTTATACTGGATACGAAGAAGATCCCTAGACAGTGGGGAAATACCAAGCATCTTGAAAAGAGCTAACATTCTCCCTATATATAAAGGAGGGGACAGATCTCAAGCAAAGAACTTTCGACCAGTGTCTTTGACGTCCCATCTCACCGAAATATTTGAAAGAATAGTCACAGAGAAAATCTATGACTTCTTGGTAGGCTGACCATACGTACCGTTTTGAATGGGACAGTACCGTTTGTTTTATATTTCCTGGCCGTCCCGTCGTTTTAATAAAAATGTCAATTTTGTCCCGGTTTATGTACTTACTTTTTCATGAATACAGAATATTACATAACCCCGTCCCTTTTTTGCCATCCCAATGTCCCGTTTTTGTCTCAAGGAAATATGGTCAGCCTACTTCTTGGAGACATTGGAAAGACTCAACGAAAATCAACAGGGATTCCGCTCAGGAAGATCATGCCTGTCACAACTTATAGAGTATTATAACAATGACCTACATGCACTTGAAGGCAATGAAAACTATGTCATATCCATGGATTTTGCTAAAGCTTTCGACAAATGCCATCATGGTATAATAGCACATAAAATGAAACATACGGGAATAACAGGCAAAGTGGGAAAATGGATCTACAACTTCCTCAAAAAAACTGGGAGGGGACATATCTCGAGCAAAGAACTATAGAGCAATGTCTTTGACGTCCCATCTCACCAAAATATTTGAAAGAATAGTCAGAGAGAAAATCTACTTCTTGGAGACATTGGAAAGATTCAACGAAAATCAACAGGGATTCCTATGAGGAAGATCATGCCTATCACAGCTTATAGAGCATTATAACAATGCCCTAGATGCACTTGAAGGCAATGAAAACTATGATGTCATATCCACGGATTTTGCTAAAGCTTTCGACAAATGTCATCATGGTATAATAGCACATAAAATGAAACATACGGGAATAACAGGCAAAGTGGGAAAATGGATCTACAACTTCCTCAGAAAACGACTACAGGTGGTTAAAATTCAAGGTGTATCATCATCAGAATCAGAAGTACGAGCTCAGTACCACAAGGTACAGTGCTGGCCTCACTCCTGTTCATTATCATGCTAACAGACATAGACAGTGGAGTAAACAGCAACAGTATAGTAACAATTTGCAGACGATATAAAGATCAGCAGAAAAATTAGCGATGCAAACGAAGTGGAGGCCTTGCAGAGAGACACAAACAAAATATACAAATGGTCAGAAGACAACAATATGACATTTAACACCGAGAAATTTCAACTCTTGAGATATGGTAGAAATGAGGAACTTAAACAGACTGCATATTATGCTCCAGATAGACAAGAAATTCAGAGAAGCACGAAAGCGGTCGAATTGGGGGGTAATAATGACCGATGATGCGAAATTCGACACACAAAATCAGATAGCAATAAACAAGGCAAAAAGAGTCGCGGGACAGGTACTAAGAACGTTCAGAAGGAGGGACAAGACAGTAATGATTACCCTGCTGACATCACTGATCATACCAAAACTT
Organism: Bathynomus jamesi; assembly: GCA_023014485.1. Taxonomy (NCBI): domain Eukaryota; kingdom Metazoa; phylum Arthropoda; class Malacostraca; order Isopoda; family Cirolanidae; genus Bathynomus; species Bathynomus jamesi. Next base: position 762,051 of record JAJOZX010000748.1, on the reverse strand, counting down.
GAATACTGCTCAGTTTTGACGTCCCCATATTAAAGGGAAGAAATTAATAAACTAAAAGAAATGCAAAGACATTTCACAGCAAAGAATGATGGCTGCAAAGAACTCAACTACTGGGAAAGACTACGTGAACTAAGTCTGTGCTCCCTGGAAAGAAGAAGAGAAGGGTATACCATAATCTACATATGGAAAGTGATCGAAAAACTGGTAGCAAACCTCAAACTAAACCCAATTACCATCCAAACAACGCTGGACAATAGGAAAGGCAGAATATGTAGTGTTCCCAAACTAAAGGCCCGACAAGGGACCTCCTCAACACTGAAGGAAAATAGCTTGGTTGTCACGGCGCCAAGACTTTTTAACCAGCTTCCTAAAGACTTCAGAAACGTTACAAGGGTCAAAGTTAAAGTCTTCAAGCGAAGACTAGATGCCTGGCTCAAGACGGTACCGGATGAGCAGGGTGTATCTGGCTATGTACGGTGAAGAGCGCAAGAGAGCAACTCGCTCCTCCACCAAGTCAGGACTAGAGGTGGGGCCACCACCTTGACCTTCGTGTGAAGAAAGACCGACGCACGAAACCCAACCAAGGTTAACAAGGTGTACAGTGGCTGCTAAAATTACTTGGACCACCTACATATTTGACGTGGAGTGAGGTTTAGAAAAGTTTTCAAAGGATTAAAATAAGCCGTTTATGTATTTGCCTTTTTGCGATATGTCTAGACACACGTAGTCTCAGAGGAATGGTTGTTATCAAGAATTGCTACCTTCTTTTGGATTTATCAAAAAAATAGAAAAATCTGTTGGTAGTCCATGTAAATTGAAAAGCCACTGTATATACTGTGTATGTGTGTGTGTATGTGTGTGTGTGTGTGTATGTATATATATATACATATATATATATTATATATTTGCGTGTGTGGTGTGGGTGTGTATAAAAGTTTATTTAAAAATGTGGAAAAAAATTTACTGTCGGAAAAACGCCATGTTGATCCTAATTCGGTGAGGTTAGTTAAGGTTTGGTTAGGTTAGGTTATGCTAGTTAGTGAGTATCTCACTATTTTATAACTTAACAGGAACCACCCTCCTAGTCTTCCATTGCGCCCGAAACACTCCTCGCTTCGATGGTAGTAAGGTTAGAATAGGTTGAATTGGGCTTCATAAATTATATAGTGTTTTTAGATATATGGATTCCAAAAAGTTGGTACCTCGCTTATGCGGAGATGCGCACATTGTATGTGTGTGTGTGTGTGTGTGTGGTAAAATTTATCGATTAATAATATTTAAGGAAGTTAGAACATTAAAATAAACCATTCCCCTCATATACTGTATAACTAAAATGTAGCCCCTTTTAGGATAATTTAAATTTAAAAACAAAATCATGTGTTTCAGATCCAGAACTGGGATCCCTTATCAAGACTTATTATTCAACGTAACGTATTGGTTTATTTATAAATTTACAGAGTATACTGTGAACATATCAAGAAACATACTGTATATAAAAATGGGATAGTTAATTCTTTTTTATACATACATGGAAAAAGAGTTGACATTCGCAAGCAAATTTTGTTTCATTGGCAGAATGGGGTTATTTGACAAAACTTTTTAGATAATGCAGAACATTGAGGTTATTTTCAGTAATTTTAAAGACAGAAACAAAGAAATACAGGCACAGATTTTATCAACGGTAAGTTTAAGGCATATACTGTAATTGAAGATTACATATACTTATGTATACATGCGGATTTACTTTACTATTACACATTCTTTTTCTTGGGATATAAAAATATGCACAATATTAAATACCTTGATATTAAATGCCTTGACACTGAGTCTTAGATACCTTAACCTTGCACATTTTCAGTTTTAATTTTATTTACGTCTTTTGTTGTATAGGAAAAATGTTATTATCATTAATGTAATTAGTGTGAGGGAGAAGGGAACAAGGAAAAAAAGTTATGTTATAATGTTTCAAACCAACAAAGACCGTAGGATCCACTCATGGCTGGTCTACCGAACTGTGGTTGTAGTTCTGTATTGCGCATGTCCTCCGTGGTGGCGGAGGGGACCTACAACTTTACGTGGGTTCCGAACCACAAAAACCTTAATTTTACTACCTTAAACTATACCCACTCTATCAACATATGCGTCTATTCGATTTTTAAACACGTTTATAGACGTGTTACTAATTACTTCTACCGGCAAACTATTCCAGCTATTTACTATTCAATGCGTAAAAAGTTTTTGGCAACTGCTATCTCGAACGTTCTACTTGTCAACTTACACCCATTATTTCTAGTTCTATTATATTGTGATATTTCGAAAAAGCTATCTCTATTTACGTTATCGAACCGATTCATAATTTTAAAAACCTAGATTAGATCACCCCTTAGCCTCTTAGTCTCGAGTGTAGTCAATTTTAACTCCTTAAGCCTATCCTCGTACGACTTTGACGTAAGCGACGGAATCATCTTAGTTGCTCGTCTTTGAACTCTTTCGATTTTATCTACAGGGTGTACATAAAGTCAGGATCTATTTTTGTGAAGCACTTGGAAATTATATGGAATTCAATCATAAAATGATAAAGTGGTAACATTTATTAAATAATTAAGAGTAGGATTCAACGTGACGCCCATCAGTATCCCTGCACAGCTCAAATCGTTCCGCAGCATTTCTAAACACATTCTGGAGCATGTGCGGGGTTATGTTATCTGCAGCAGTTCGTATACGTGTACGTAAGTTTTCAAGACTCGTAATCTTCGTCTGATAGACGTGCGATTTGATAAAGCCCCATGCAAAGAAATCTAAAGGGATTAAATCTGGTGATCTCGCTGGCCAAGGTCTGTTGCTTCCGCGTCCGATCTAGCGATTTGGAAAACGTCCATTTAGATAATCCTGAACAATTTTGGCATAATGACAAGGAGCACCATCATGTTGATAGACGACGGCGATAGGTTTGTTAGTACCGTCGTCTATCAACATGATGGTGCTCCTTGTCACTATGCCAAAATTGTTCAGGATTATCTAAATGGACGTTTTCCAAATCGCTGGATCGGACGCGGAAGCAACAGACCTTGGCCAGCGAGATCACCAGATTTAACCCCTTTAGATTTCTTTGCATGGGGCTTTATCAAATCGCACGTCTATCAGACGAAGATTACGAGTCTTGAAAACTTACGTACACGTATACGAACTGCTGCAGATAACATAACCCCGCAAATGCTCCAGAATGTGTTTAGAAATGCTGCGGAACGATTTGAGCTGTGCAGGGATACTGATGGGCGTCACGTTGAATCCTACTCTTAATTATTTAATAAATGTTACCACTTTATCATTTTATGATTGAATTCCATATAATTTCCAAGTGCTTCACAAAAATAGATCCTGACTTTATGTACACCCTGTATATCTTTGCGCATATGTGGGTTCCAAAATTGGATCGCGTACTCCAAATGTACTCAAAATTCCGAGCTATATAACCTAGCACTTTGTTCGCCTTATTGACCTCTGCTGTACTTTGTTTCGCCACTTTTAAATCACCAGTGACGATAACTCCTAAATCTTTTTCCTGCTCTACGCTTGCAAACTCTTTCCCTGTCATACTGTACGCAAAATTATCGTTACGCGAACTTATATGAAAAATTTTGCACTTATCGACGTTAAATCTCATTTGCCATGTGACTGACCAATCAACGATTTTATTCAGATTTTCCTGGATTTTACTTCTATCTTTATCATTAATTGCCCGACCACCCAACTTCGTGTCATCCGCAAACTTTGAAACTGTACTGACTAGGCCGACATCTAAATCGTTAATACATATAAGAAAAAGCAAGGGGCCCAATACAGAACCCTGAGGAACGCCGCTCGCTACATTAGCCAAACACGACTCCGCTCCATCAACGACCACCCTCTGTTTCCTACCTCGCAACCATTCTTCTATCCAATTTATTACTATACCCCTGATTCCATGAACCTTAATTTTTTCAATGAGTCTTTTTGTGCGGTACGGTGTCAAGCGCTTTTTGAAAGTCTAAATACACTACATCTACCGCCTGATGAAAACTTCAACCACGCTTTGAAAAAAATACTGTCCAATCTCGAAGGTTCCCCAACCTTTTGAATAAGATAGTTATCCTCGAGAAAATTAACTAAACGATTACCTTCGCGTAAGTGTTCGACTATACGATCCCCAGTTATCGATTCCAGTAGTTTACCTACAACAGACGTTAAACTGATTGGCCTATAATTTCCCGCCTATAATTTCTATGTTAACGGCACAACAATGCCTTCTTTTAATTCTTTTAGTTGTATGGGATATATGGAATCCGGCTCCGGTGACTTAAGCAGTTTCATTTTGTAAATATAGTGCCGTACCTCCCTTTCACTCACCACAATATTATCTAAAGCAGGGGTTCCCAAATTGGTGTTCCGTGGAACACTTGTATACCGTGAGAAGTGTTCCGCGGAACACAATTTGGGAACCGCTGATCTAAAGTATTACCATTATCGAAAGGTATTATGTCTATGAGGAGAGGGATATTCGTTACATCTTCTATTGTAAAAACTGACGTAAAAAATTCGTTTAGCAGAGTGGCCATTTGCTTGTTCTCGGAAACTAGCTCACGGTTAGAATTTCTCAACGGTCTCAAGACACTCTTTATTGGGTTCCTATTACTGACATATTGAAAAAATCGCTTGGGGTTTTCTTTGCCGTCACGAGCGATGGAAATTTAAAAATCGCACTTGGACTTTTTTATTACGCTTTTCGCTTCACGCCTGAAAGACATGTAGTTGTTTCGTAACCACAAATTGTCTTTATCGCTCTCATGTTCCCTAAACCCTATCTCTACTCTTTATAATATTCCCTACTCTAGAAGTAAACCACAAAGGCTTATTATTTACTTTCGCACGTTTAATCTTGTATGGTATACATTCCTCATTTGTAGTCCTAAACACTGTTTCAAACGATTCTCACATTATTTTTGCGTTGGAGATCCCCATTACGTTTTCCCAATTGACGTGTGACAATTCATTTCGAAATTTACAAAAGTCTGCGCGCTGGAAGTCAGGAATTTTAATCGAGTTAGCTGGTTTCTAGTGACTTACCGAGAGGACAAACTTTACCATAATGTGATCGCTATTGCTTAACGGTTCTATTACTTGAAGATCAGTGGTAAGCCTATCATCCGTAGTTATTACTAAATTTAAAATACTGTGCAACCTCGAAGGTTCCCCAACCTTTTGAACATGAAAGCTATCCTCAGGAAAATTAACTAAACGGTTACCTATTATTCTCTTTAGGTTCACGATATAACGCTTCGTCCGTATCAGCTGTTTGATTCGAGGGCTATATATAACCGCAACAACAAGTTTGAACTCGCTTAATTTAAGTTCTGTTATAGTCGAATCTATCGGTTCTGGAATTCTGTGCTTTAATTCTGTAGCGTTCGCAATATTATCTTTGATATACAACATAACACCTCCTCCTCTCCTATCTGTTCTGTTTTTAACAAAAAGTCTATAACCTCTAATTTGATGCTCCCCAACAAAGTCACGTGTTTCAGTGCTAAGCCACGATTCAATTATCGCAATTAAAGAAAAAAAATTCGTTTATTTTGTTTCGTAGGCTACGAACATTTAAAGATAGAACCTTCAAATTGTTTGTTAAAGCCACATTTCCTTCGCACGCGCAAGGTAAATTCATATTTCTTTACTTATAATTTAAGGAAATTACGCAGGGGACGGTCGAGTTACGGCAGCCTGAAAAGAAGAGACAGTATTATGAAATAGTCTTCCTAGACGCGATGCTCCAACGTCATTAAGATGAAGTCCATCTCCGAGGAACGAGTCCCTCCTGTCGTAGAAACTGTTCCAAAAATTTGCAAAATGTACTACTTCCTGTTGCAAAGAGACTTTAAACTATTGTTAATATTGTTCGCCTTGCTGTAGAACTCGGTAAGTTGGATAATTCGAGGAAGTATACCTATTAAAACAATCTAACATGTCCCTGTACCTAGCCAGTTATTAGTACCGACATGAATAACAAATGTTGTTTCCTCAGAGGTTCCGTCTGTAAACTGGTCAACACTATTAGTTGTATCCTCCACCCTTGCACTAGTGAAAAAAAAAATTCTCATAGGATTTCTTTGTAGGTTGTTCAAATTACAAAGCTGTAGGCCTGTAGTTACTGTTTTCACAAGTTATGCAGACGAGAAGTAGAACCATTATACTTAACTTGAATTAGTCACAATTTACTAAATTTGATCTAAACTATTTATTGTAGGTGTAGTTTAAAACAGTTGTCATTAGATGGGCTAGCTATCTAATAATTATTTAATATTTTATTTTCATCCTATATAATGTAAATATATTTCTAACTATTAATTAATACTATGACTATATATTAGAAAATATCTTTTAATGGATATAACTAAGTTCTAAAATCAATAAATCATGCCACCAAATGTATATTTCAAAACTCATTCTGATGATACTAGCAAAGCTATTTGTCTCCTCTGGCCCTAAAATATTACACTACAATGCGATTACTGGGAATCTTGGAGGTAAACACACGAGTACAGTATAATCTACACTGTTTTGCAAACGTCTTAACCATTTTACATTTTTCCACTCTGATGCATAAGTAAACAAACTTTGTGTTCAATGGCAATACACTTTTAATGAAATGAAAATCAAATGCAAATAATATTTATACAGAATATACCTTAATATAAACTAATAGCAAGTGTGCCCACTCTTTTCCTTTAAAACCATCAAAATTCTTCTTGGGACACTTTCAAATAATTGTTATAAACTCTTGTGGTATGGTGCTCCACGCTTCCTCCAAAACCTTCCTCAGATCATCTAAGTTGCTTGTATTCCTTTTCACTTTTACTTATCCAAACAGACCTATACAGCTTTAGTGATATTGAGATCTAGGCTTTGAGGAGACCATACCATGTGTTGAAAGCCCCCAGTTTCTTATTGTGTTTGCAAATAGGTTTTAATCAATCCAGCAATGTGATTTGGATCATTATCTTGCTGTACGGTAAGGTATGATTTAATAAGCCTTGCGCCACTTGAGAAAACATGGTGGATCAAAAACCGTTTGTACCTAGCAGCATTCAATATACCATGAATTTCAGGTTTTTCTTTTCTCATTGGGTAACCAACAACTGAAACGAATTGTTTTACATGCGGATACGCCAGAGAACAGGAAGTGAAAAATTTAAAGATAGAACTGCAAATTCGCTGTTAAATTCTTACGTTGGAGGAAATGACATGTACAATTTCAGTAATAGAACAGAAGAATTGTTAGCTAAATTAAATCTCTGAAAGATAAGTCGAATAATGTACTGATTTCTGGTGTTCTTCCGAGAATTTATGAAAGTAAGAGAGTCAAGTAAAACAATTTACTTCAATACTAAACTAGAAACGACGAAATGATCACTTATTATACATAAATAAATAAAATCCTTAAAATAAATGCATGATGTAGATTAGATTAAGTGGTTTAGTATTCACACTATCCTTTATTTTCCGTTGTCTTCTAATGCGTAACTGAATAAACGAGATAAGTGTACGTATGGTGTGACTGAACTCTGAAGCTATTTTTTTCATTATATTTTTTCCGACTTTCCTATAAATCTTTCACCACTATTTTCTGTCAGCAGTAGCTGGCAGAGGTGAGAGAGATATATATCCGTTCTATATTTAACTATTACTACTGTTCCTGTGTGAAAGCTTTACACGTCTATAAGTGTAAGCATGGTATAAGTTTTCAGTGTCCTGTTTTTCATTGCTATTTCTAACTTTTCTACTTCCTTCTTGGGCAAGCCTAGAGTGGATCTTAGGGTCTTTGTTAGCCTGTAACTCTGTAACTGTAACTCTGTATTTCATAAATGTAATCATTACAATAATACATTCAAAACTGAGCCAAACCCTTACCTAAAATTACAAAATGCCGACAAAGAATTTGCAGGACAAATAAAAGACAGATACTCAGAACTGTTAATATTGCAGGAACAAACCAAACTTCTCAATGTGAAATGCAGTTATTAAGAGAAAAAAATTCTTAACGGATCAACCGTTTGTTTCTGTCCCCACAGTTCAGTCAAAAACGGTGGAACGGAAAATGTCTAAAGGCTTTCAAAATGCCAAGGAAACAGACATGCCAAATTAGAATTTTATTTTGCTTCACCAAATATGATGTCTATTTTAGTTTACACTTTGGAAATATATGGCAATATATATATATATATATATATATATATATATATATATATATATATATATATATATGTTCCGCCCATAGGTTGAACAAAGAAAAATCCTTATATTGTATACAACATATGAATATATAGAGTATTTAACTAATTAGTTAATTAGTTCAGTAATTTAATTTTTCATAATTTCGTTTATGTTTGTTTTCACTCCATTCGAGCTAAATTTTAACGACTGAACATTATTTTGGTGAATATAAATATCAAATAAAAGCCTTAAAAGCCTTAAAAGCCTACGTTTTATTTATTAATTGCTCTTTAATTATTCCTGGAGACTTACGTCCTTATTAGAGTATTATTATTAACTCGCTATTTATTTCCAAATGCTAGTAATTTAATTAGTTAATAGCATGACACCAACTTCAAGTACTTGCAGTCGGTGCGAAGGGAAGTTTGCTGCTTACGCATTTATTTTGGCTAATAATAATGATCAATTAGTTTGCAGGTGGTGCTCGAACATGGAATTGCTGAGGAACGAGCTACAGCGTGAGAGGGAGGCCAGAGTGAGGCTTGAAGAAAGGGTGATGCTCCTGAAATTAGATTCCCTTGGGCCTTCTGAGAGGAGTTATTCTTCAGTCACAGCTCCTCTTGTCTCATTTTCTACTAATGATATAATTAGTTCTAATAGCTTTCTCTCTTCCCCTAGTTCCCGACCCTTCGTTTAAGCGCGTAATGGAGCCCCATTGAGACAACCTAAGACTTGCCTACCAGTAATAACAAACAATAAGTTTTCTGTTTTAGGTTTCGAAGACGCTGGTGAACCGGAAATACGACTCGTTGGTGATTCCATTGTTTGGGGGCGGCTCGAGGAATTCTGGGGAAGAAACCCCCGTTATAGGCGCCGTTACTGCTACTCTATATTAAATATTGTTTGGGAAACTTTTTCAACACACTTTTTGAAGTTATGACCATTGTCACATTTAATATTACATAATGTTTCTGTGTTTTCATTTTCTGCCATCTTTTCAACAAAAATCTTAAAAACTGCTCTAGGATTTTCGAATCCTAAGATTTGTGATCTCAAAGAATTATCTTTGAAGATGAGCAGATGAAGCTCATAGGCATGAACTGCTGTTACAAATACTATGTCAGAAGGATTACATAAACCACCACGGTTTATTGCATTCAAGAAACTTTCTTTTTTAGTTGTATCACTTTCACTCACTCCTTCTGTTGGAATCTCAATATTTACTGTAGGAATTATGTCATCTTTGACAAGAAGTTGACAGCAAGAAGAGCATTTTAGTGTCTTTTTGATTGATCTGGCAATGTACCCAGAAATATAAAATAGAATTGCATTGTCGTCAGGTGAAACACTTTCTAATTCAATTTGAAACTCAATGCTTTCAAGAAGTACCATAGCATCAGTACCAATTTGCTGTTCCTTAGCACAATTGCTCCCTTCAAACACATCTTTTATTTCTGACATACTGAAGTTGGAGAATTTTATTAAACTTTTGAGTCTTATTGTTTTTTCCGCCTCAAGGAATTGTCTTACGCTGGCATAATAATTAGCACCATTTAGTTGTCGGTACCAACCAAAACGTCTTTCATTGCAATCTGAATACACATATAACTTAAATACACAATACAATATAAATACACACACACACACACACACACACATGTTAAACATATATCGACATGTTTATGTACCATAATTAGACATGTTTTACCCATTTTTGCAAAGTATTCACATTTTGGGCCAAACGAGGCTAGGCCTCCTCTGGCCCGCCACTCTGAGCCAAAGTGTCTGCGTGCGCAGTCCATGTATATCGAAGTCCCCGGATTAACCCTTGCATTAGATAGTTGGACAAAAAAGAAATGAGAAAGTGTAGAAAGTCTGGTAAAGCGTGCTCTCCTTAAAGGAGGCAGCATGCAGTTAGAGAGTTCAGACAGAAGGGCAATGTCCGTTATGTTAGCGATAGTAAAGAGTGACTGAGGCAACAATGCGACGAACAAAGAGAGATTGAAGAAAATCAGTAAGAGGCGGGGAATTGATAAGAAAAAAAGCCTTTGATTCCACCCGGTCAAGTATGGCTGTGTGGGATGAACCACCCCACACATGAGAAGCATACTCCATACAGGGGCGAACAAGACCCCTGTACAGAGACAGCAACTGAGTGAGGGTGAAGAAACTGCGGAGGCGGTACAGCACTCCTAAACTCTTAGAAGCTGTTGTGGAAAGAGAGTATATGTGATCTTTGCAGGAAAGCTTACGAGAAAAGGAAACGCCAAGAATGTCAAGAGAAGAGGAAGGATTGAGTTGTGTGTTGTTGAAGGTAAGGGGATAGTCGTGTGGAAGATTGTGACGAGTAGACAGATGGAGGAATTGAGTTTTTGAGGCAATGAAAGCCACAAGGTTTTCTCTGCCCCAATCAGATATAGCAGAAAGATCAGAGGTCAGGTGTCACATAGCCGTACTACGGCTATCATGAAGTGACTGCTGAGGGACGCTTTGGGAGGCATGTGGAGAAGTGAAGAGTGGAATCATCGGCAAAGGAGTGAATAGGAGAGGAAGTGCGAATTAAAAGATGATTAATAAATAAAAGGAAAAGAATGGGTGAAAGGACATAACCCTGAGGAACACCACTGTTAATAGCTTTAGGAGAAGAACAGTGGCCATCTACAACTGCGGCTATAGATCGGCCAGAAAGGAAATTTGAGATGAAGGCGCAGATAGAAGGATAGAAACCGAAGGAGGGCAGTTTCGAAATTAAAGATTTGTGCCAGAATCAATCAAAAGCTTTTGATATGTCTAGCGCAATAGCAAAAGTTTCACCGAAATCCCAAAAGGAGGAAGACCAAGAGTCAGAGATATATGCAAGAAGATCGCCAGAAGAGTGTCCCTCGCGGAATCCATACTGACGATCTGAAGAAGATTGTGAGAAGAAAGGTGTTTAAGAATCTTCCTATTAAGGATAGATTCAAAAACTTTGGAAAGGCAAGAAATCAAAGCAATTGGAGGGTTGAGAGCGGTCACTTTCTTTTGGACAGGCTGACTGAAAGCGAACTTCCAGCAGGAAGGAAGAGTACCAGATGAGAGACAAAGACGAAAGAGTTTACCTAGGCAGGGTGTCAGTACAGAAGCACAGTTCTTAAGAACAACAGGAGAAACACCATCAGGATCATACGCCTACCTACAGTTGAGCCCAGATAGGGCATAAAAACATTTCTAGAATAGATTCTAATTTCAGACATAAAAAAGTTAGAGGGGGAGAATTGAATTATAAGCGAAAGTTTGAGCGAAGAGTTAAAGCTTTGTCAAGAAAAGAGACGGCAACTGTGCTGTCGGAATGGAAAAGAGGAGGGAAAGAAGAGGAAGTAAAGTTGTTGAAGAGGTTCTTGCTAGATATCAGAAAGAGCGAGAAGTATTAGAATTGGATAGTTTTCCACATTTTTGTAGGATGAAGGAATTTTTGGCGAGTCGAAGTACAGATTTTGCACGATTCCGGGCAGAAATATATGCTGAGTGAGAGTCAGGAGTTGGATGGGGACGGTACCTTCTGAAAGCCACCTCTCTGTTGCGGATAGCATTAGAACAAGTAAGGTTAATCCAAGAATTTTTTGCATTAGTAGTAGGAATATAATATGGAATATACGCCTCCATGCCCGAGAGACACCTTTGTGATGCTCTCAGCTCACATAGAAGGGCTCTTGCCACGGAAGCAGTAATCATTCCATGGGAAATCACATAAGTACTACCTGAGGGCCTCCCAATCAGCGGCGCCGATCTTGGTAGGATCCAAAGGCCGAATTGGAGCGACAGGAGAGGAAACAAATACGATTGTGATCGGAGGAGCACAACGAAGAGAAAAGTTTCATAGAGTAGGCAGAAGGATGAGAGGTAAGAAATAAATCCAGAATGTTGGGCCTCTCTCCAAGGCGATCGGGGATACGAGTAGCGTGCTGTACAATCTGCTCTAGGTCATTTAGGATAGAAAAGTTGTAAACTAGTTCACCAGGTATGTCAGTGAAATGGGAAGAAAACCAAAGGTGGTGGTGAACATTGAAATCTCCTAGAATGGAGATTTCAGCAAAGGGAGAGCGGGAAAGAATGTATTCCACTTTGGAAGTGAGGTAGTCAAAGAATTTTGGATAGTCAGTAGAATTAGGAGAAAGGTAAACAGCGTAGATGTATTTAGTTTGAGATTGGCATGTACGCCGTAGCCAGAGAGTATAGAGTTTGGAAGATTCCCGTTCGGGAATACGAGAACAAGTTAGGTCATTGCGTACATATACGCAACATCCATCTTTGGAGGGAAATTGAGTATAGAGAAAGTAAAAGGGTACAGGAAAGGTGTTGCTGTCAGTCGTCCTAGACACCTGAGTTTCAGTGAAGAAAAGAAGATGAGGTTTAGAGGAGGAGAGGTGGTGTTGAACAGATTGAAAATTTGAGAAAAGGCCACGAATGTTGCAGAAGTTTAAGAAAAGTGAATCAGACAGAGATCTAGAACATCTCGAATGAGCGGTAGCAGATCCATCCCTATTGCTTGGGTCTGTGTTTCCACTATCGGCATGGGGGGTCCAGAAGTGGAGACATTTATGGTCCCCTCCTCAGGGGACTCCGAAGCTCTTGAAGTTGATGCCATTTTCTTTTTTAAATTTTGAAAAGATTATGTAGTGTGTAACATGCATGTGTATGTAGTGAGGAATAGGGAGAGAAGTGTGTGTTTGAGAGCATGTTGGACTGCTCACAGGGTAGATGAGACACGGGAAAAGATCAGCTAAGGAGGAGAGTGACAGGAGAAACGGGAGTTCCAGCACTCCCTATCTTCTGTCTAACGACCCCCACTCCCGCCGGAGTACTTCTCTGGTCGATTGGTGTCTGCAATCTCCTCCTTAGTTACAAGTGTAAGGAAGTCATCGGTAGATTATGTAATTCTTTTGTTTGGCCTCGCTTAGAATACTGCCTTCAAATCTGGTCTCCTCATCGCAGGAACGATATAAATATGCTTGAAGGTGTGCAATGTAGGAGAACCAAGCTTACCTCTGCTTTAAGAAGCCTGGAATACAGTGAAAGACTGAAGGAATAAGACATGTTTAGTTATGAGAGACATTGTTTGGCGAATGATATGATACAGCTGTTCAAAGGGTATTTTAGTGTAGCGTTTAGTAAATTTTTCTCAATTTCTAGTTGTTTTGGTGAACTTAATTTCACACGCCGTACGCGGAGGTATGTCTTCATAATGTGAACCACAACGGGTTTTGCTCCCTCTTCTTGATCAGCATCCAGATTTAAGCAGATCTCAGGAATCGTGCGGGTGAGCTTTATTTTCATGTCCACCCCATTCACAAGCAACTTCTCCTGGAATGTGAAATCTGTATGCAGACGTCCAAAACACTCGAATATCTTCTTTTTAGAATTTTTTAATTTGTCCTTTATACTACTTTCGTCTTTAGTTTGATAATATCCTTCGGCACTTAAAAAGGTAGCCTTCGCTTCTTTGGAAAAGTTGAGGACATTTTCCAGATAGGCTCGTAGGTGATAGCACCCTGTGCCTGCCGATATGTTGACCTGGTTTAAATATACGTCACACTGGTTGAATATGGAGTGCAGAAAGTTTGTTTCAGGGTATACAGCATATTTGTCATCGCAGTCCTTTCCATCAGAATGGGCTATACGTAGTTTAGCGTACATGTGCACACAGCTTGGATCAAAAAAGTAAGGGCCTGAGCTGGGTATCACGAATTCTATAGGGCACTCGGGGAACTAATTGTGTTTAAAGGGTTAATTGTAATAAAGTCACTGTGTTCAATAGAAACTTGAGTTGGGGCATCTCAAAGAGGGATAGCTCCGATTTACAGCATTGTGAACTACACGGATGGATGAAGCGTGCCATGACGAGTTAGAAATAGTGCCTCCTCTCTCGACAAGTAGTAAACAAACTATGATTCATGAGATCAATGTCCTTAGCTTATATCAGTAAAAAAATGGTCAACCATAGGTTTCATTCGCTTAGAACACTTTTTTTTGATATCCTTTTACGCTTAATGCCACGTGGTGGTAATCCTTCTTCCGACAGTCCTCTTCTTCCACCACCACGCATTTTTCTCTTTGCATCTTTGACGATTTCGTCCCGTGTACGTTTTAAATGTTTTTTTTAGAGCTTCTTTAGGTTTAGCCCCAGCCAATATGTCTTCTGCAGTGTTAAGACCTGATTGTAGCGCTTTCCTTCCGAGGTATCTGGCACCCCTCTTCAGAAAAGGAACAGCCGTACGTAGTATGGTTGAAAAAATGGACCCAAGTCCACTACCACGCTGGTATCTCACCCCTCGATAAACGGTGAAAGGCTTTCTGTCCATTATTACTCAGTGCTTCGAATGTGCAGCTTCACTGTTAAGCTCCCGTTACCGAATGGGAAATTTTTACCCTCAATCGTTCTTATATATACTGAGGTATTGGTTATTAGATTAGTTGCGACATTCACATAATGGGGTCTGTCATATGTAATACTCAAACTCCTTCCTCTATGGTTGAGGATGTGGACAATGCGCAGCAGGCGTGCCTGGGTATCCCCAACGAACTGGTTCTCCACTATATTGCTGTATATATAGCACATGTCTGGGGGCTGAGAGCTTTTACCCAATTTCTCCATCTTCATTTGATACATTAAGCTGGACAAGTCATGCTTTGCCTCGTGAAAAGTATCTCTTTGGAAGGCTGATCGATATCGCCCCTCGGTTATAATTTTGAAGATTCTTCGGTCTCTAATATTTCTGTTAACCTTTGATTTTAGGATTAGAGTATGTGCAGGGTTTCCTTTGTTTACGATTTCGTGTAATAAATCATTCGTAAGATTTGAGTTTTCTAAACT
Organism: Bathynomus jamesi; assembly: GCA_023014485.1. Classification (NCBI taxonomy): domain Eukaryota; kingdom Metazoa; phylum Arthropoda; class Malacostraca; order Isopoda; family Cirolanidae; genus Bathynomus; species Bathynomus jamesi. Next base: position 746,954 of record JAJOZX010000748.1, on the reverse strand, counting down.
TACGTTTAAGTCTCTCACAACATCCTCAGCCGAACCATAGTGACCCGGCCCTAGTGTTACTTCTGTACTGGAATACCGTGCAACCTTAGTCCGGGCGATACGTATAGTTTCATCCCGAGTTACCCCGGCTTTTGCACACTCATTTCAGTCTCTAAGAATCGTAAAAACGGTATCTTTATAATAAATATTTAAAAAGAAGGTGTCCAGCTGAATTTCACATATCCCCACCTCATACGAATCACGACCCAATTCAATGGGTCAATGGAGCTCTGTTACAAAGTTGGCTAGTGTGTTGCTAGGGTGTACAGACAGGGACGAGGAGGACGGGAGTGTGACGTAGAAATGGTTAGGAGCCATGTTGCATACTATTTAAGCTTCATTATTGCATCAGCTTTTATTTAGGTGTTGAAGCTTTCTGGGTACCCTAGCCATTTCACCAGGTACATTTTTCTCTGTCCTGAACCTTTGCTTCCTATAATTTTCTCAATTTTAAACACATTTTTTCCTAAATTAAATGCTACTTTCTGCAACTCCTCGCGGTAAAAGCCTCCTACGATTTCTTTCCCATTCAAATCTTCAACGTAATGCATCATTATCTTACCTTTAGGTCTCATAGCCCTAACTTTAAAAATCTCAAGTGTCCATAATTGCTCAAATCCCTTCGCGAATTTATTTCCCGAGCGCGACAGCCTTACATAATCATTGATTTTGAAACGCGCAGAGTGTACCTCTTTCTAAAACCTCGTTAAGTGCTGTCCCCATCGTGCGATGGTGTGAGCGGTTGTAGGATGATGCCAATGCTTCCAGAATGTTTATATATCTGTATGTGTTTTTATGTGTAAAATAGCGATGCATGCGTTCCTTTATGGTACGTTGAACTCTTTCAGCTAAAGAAGTCTTATGTATAGAATTGGTTGTGTAATAGCTGATATTAAACTCTGTCAACATGTTCTGAAAAGCACGGCCTATAAATTCCTTCCCCATATCCGTACAAAAATAACCAGGAACCCTGTTTTCTTTTAACATCAGTGTTTTGGTGGCTTTAGCAACTGTTTCAGGTGATTTATTTTTCAGAGGAATTAGCCACAGATATCTAGAGAATACATCTATTATGAATAGAATGTAGCGGTAACCATCGTTATACACAGAATATCTTTGCATGTCTGTTAAATCTGCTTGCCAAATAGAGTCAATCGAGGCAGCTGTTGTCTTGGCTGTTTTAAACCTTTTTCTCACAGGCTTATGAAGTGTATAAGCGTCCTGCTCCCGCAAAAATCTCTCAACATCTTTTTTTCCTACTCCGTAAACACTTCTGTACAGTCTATCTACGCCTCCGTAGGAGGCTGGGTTAGAAATGTCATAATAACGTCTTCTTAATATGTTAGCCATTTGCGTATTTTAGAGGCACGTGGGTAGGTTGACCGTTGTTTAACCTCTTCTTTCTCCTCTTCAAAGTGTTACCGCCGGGGTGATGGCGTCTTCAATTGTGTCACGTGCGTCGCATGTTCCAAGTCTTTTAACCTGTTCAGATTTCCTATCAATGTTTTGGGGACATTTATTTGTTGTAGTCTTGCTTTAATATGCTTCCATCCTGATGGTGAGGGCCTATCCCACTTTCTCACCAGATCATGGACAATGTCTACGATATTCGATCCCTGTACCTTTATCCTTCCACAATGATCTCGCCTGTATCGGTCCATGTATGGCGGGTCCTCATTCAATAGATTATAAAGACTTAAACCTTTATTCCTCAATGTATGTGGGAGGGTGCTTTTTAATACATGCTCGATGTTTGTGTGCCGACCCTTAATCTTTGGTTGGTCAGCTGTATCGTCGGGTACAGGTCCTATGTCACCATGTCCATCGTTCCCGTGCTGTGCCTAATAACCACGGGAATCTCTGTCGGGTTCTTATAATTTTCGTACTCGTGAAGAAATTTCTGCAGAGCTTCTTGGTATAAGATTCTTTTCTCATCAGGTGTTTTTCACTGTTTAATAGGGCTAGCAATTCGCTTTCCATTCTTTTAAGTCTGCTTTTACGGGGATCTAGATCCGTGTCTGGATTCCTTTGCAGTGAAGCATACACCTCGTGTGGAATCACTACCACTTTCTTCATTATATTAATCTAGTCAGTAAAGGACCCAAAACTGAAAATAAGATGGGAGGAATGACCCTCCTCTGTGACAATAATTCGTTTTTTCTTCCCTACAGTTTGACTTTTACGAGCGAGTGCACGTATTATGTTCTTGTAACGGCGTAGGCGAGCCTCCTGAGGTGGTTTCATTGATACATTGCAATTTATAACGTTAAGACAGATTTCACAGATGCATTTTAAAAAGTCGGAGTCGATATTTTTAATAAACATCTGCATTGCCCGGGGCAGTCGATGATAGATTTTTATTAATTCATGGTATTTCTTTAACCTCTTTGTCATTCTGGAACATACACCGTTTCAGGCTCGTTTGGAAATATATTCATTCTTAGAAACACCCTAAACATGTTTCGCGGATGAAGGTCGCAAAGCAAATATCCGTAACGCGCTTGTAGCTTCTTTATAAACTTCCAAAAACTCCTTACGTTGATTCGGGAACATTTGATTGGCTAATACCCCAATTTGTGATACATCTCTACGTTGCGCGAATAAGACTAGATATTGTGTATTTAACGACACATCGCGCATGTATCTATTTTTGAAAAATAAATTCTGATGAAAAACACGCTTATATTAAGATGGTGAGAGAATACTGTAAATGTCTCGGCAAACGTTTTATCCATCTCCAGCATGAGATCGTCAATTACAATGACTGGATGTTCATTTCCCTTTAACGAATTAACATAATATACACCTTCGTGGAACACTGATTGATACGTCGAATAGCACCATATAACTTTATGCACAAATTTTGAGAACATCTCTCCCTTTTCTTTAATGATTTTCAGCATAAACACAGTTTTACCACATCCTGTAGGTCCAGATATAATACATGTGGGTGGGCTCGTGAACCTGAATTTTTCTACAGAGTCCATTTCTAACACGTCACACTCCTAAGTGGGTCATTTACAAAATATAATAAATATTTAAGTGCTACCCTTATATTCTACAGTCTTTTCGTAAATGAATGATGAGGTACAACATAATCTTTGATGTGTCTATTACTAACTTATTTATTACACGTATTTGTAAATATATATACAGTTTGAATATTTCGTTATTAAATAAATTGTTTCAATTAGCGTTTCAATTTCTCTTTTGTTTGTGTGTGTGTGTGTGTGTGTACACAGGAGAAAGTTCCAAGCTCCGCCCACTGTAAGACCAGCAACGTGTGTCATGCTAATACCTGGGCTTCCCTGCGTGCACAGTTGATCGCAGTAAGCCCTGAACATCAATCGTGTATTCTCCAGCGTAGACAGAAAATAGTAATGGCTACCTTTAATATTGCTTGTTCAACGGTTATTAGATGGTATTCTGCAAAGTGTCAAGATGTGGTGCATACTGAAAAACTCCATATTCCACCCTCCTTTGATGCTTTTAAGGCTACATTGAATCGTGCGAAGGAGCAAGAGATATAAATACTCTATGGCTATTCTGGTGAGAGCATTGTAGGATTTCGTGGGACAAGTGATGTATTCAACTATGTTGTAGGACTGAACTTTATAAAAGCTTACATATACCCTGAAGTAAAAGAAACAACACGTGCAGAAGAGAAACAACGGTTATGGATAGTGAGTCTTGTTGATGAGTGGTGTGACAAGCAATATTATATCATATTACATCATACCGACTACTCGTGCCCTGCGACTGAGAATGTAAATCTCGTCATCATGGAGAATCTTAAGTATTTTTATCACTATATTAATATATATCATGACGAAGTTTGTAGTGAGGTTGTGGCTAATGCCCTGTGCGAGTTTTTAACAGACTTTAGAGACGAGTATCGCTTGATAAGCAAAAAGGAAAAATATGGGCATATGTTCCTCTCAAATAGTGCGCCGGAATGTGAAGATGTTTAGTTTGTGGAAATGAACGTGTGGTGAGTGGTAAAACATTAAAACCGTTATAAAATGTGTTTAGTTCGTGAAAATTACCCTGAAGGAAAATGCCTGGTGCGTATTCGTGGAAGTGGGAGTGATAAAACATTAAAACCGATATTACTTCGTGTGTCGCAGATGGAAAATTTCTCAAAACACCTGCCTAATATAATGGGATACAACGATTCATGATGGAACAGCGCCGTACACGTTTCATTAGGTTATGGTGTGACCCACTCCTCCCTTCGAGCCGACGCGTTGCATGTGGCTCATAGTTATCCCAGAGCTTGAAACGAGTGGACGTGCGCTCCTCGAATACGATGGAACTTCCTTTGAGCAGCATTCTTAACGCCGTGTACGATGTGTCCTTGACGAAGTCGTTGCGCGTGTTCAGGCGTAAATCCGGTGTCGTTAACTATGTACTGGAAACAGATTGTAGACAAACAAACAAACGGAATGTTGTTTATTTAAGTGTCGAGGAGATGAATAGAATCTTCGTGATAGTTGAGAAATGGAGTGAAGATCGTTATAAAATTCCTACAGGTGTAGGTACAAGAAGAGAGCAGATTAGTGACACCCCCTCATACGCCGTTGTATGTACGTTGTGTATAAATAACGATCGGCCATGCATTGATATACGGTTGATGTGGAAGAATGCTTCTGATAATAACGCTCTTGTTCCTACGCGAAACCGTTTCATCCTCGACAGAATGTTTGAAATCGTCGGATTCCGCAAGCTGAAGCCTATATTAGACGCGCGTGTTACGAATATGCTTTATTTTGATACGGTTCTTGAATACGCATACACCGCTCTGCTCGATGGGTTTACAGAGTGTACGTTTGAACAAGGTGAGAATGGTGCGTTTATTTAATAAGTTTAGACTCTTTGAAATATCATGAACTTTGGTACAAAGCAATTAATTGGTACAGGGCTGAGCTCACCTACACTGTTCACCCTGAAGAACTATTTCTTTATATAACGAGCAACTGTCGTAACGACTTAGAAGATTATTTCAACTGTAGCTATGCAGTGTGAAGAAGAGTTCACGATTGAAAAGCTCGGGTCGGTAGAAATAAGCCCTCGATTGGAAAGGCGTGTTTATAAACTTGTATTTCACGTTGTGGCTAAAGATAAACTCTTTGTGCGTGCTTTTGATTGTATTCTAGACGTACTTAAAGATAATTTGCCAACCGGTTGTAAAGTGGGAACAAAAATAGTACTGAACGATATGAAGGCCCTTCATATTGAGTACAGGTTTCTCTATACCTTAAGCGGTGAAATATTATTAAACTGCGTATACTGATTAATGCAGAGCAATAATGATGTAATTGTAGACTCGATTAAGTATGAGTTTAGTGTTTTACGCCTTAAAACAAAGTGAAATGTATTTATATGTTTAACATAATTGTGTTTGTATATATTTCGCCTGTACTGCTATATTGATGGCTATAAGTTTTGTATTTCTTATTTTTATTTTGTGCAGTAGAAGATAAAGTGTATGTATTTATTTATTTAACATAATTTTGTGTGTGTGTGTATATTTCTGCTATATTGATGGTTATATTATTTCTTATTTTTGTTTTGTGATTTTGTTTTTTGATCATTCCAATATGTATTTATTTTCTATATATTTCCATAATATAATTTTATATATATATATTTCTCCTGTACTGTTATATTGACGGTTATATTTTTTGATTATATGCATATTCCTCGTTCATATTTCTTATACTATTATTATTTTCAATTTTTTGATCATTCAAATGTATATTTATTTTCTATATATTTCCATAATATAATTGTTTATATATATTTCTCCTGTACTGTTATATTGACGTATATATTTTTTATTATATGCATATTCCTCGTTCATATTTCTTATACTATTATTTTTAATTTTTTTGATCATTCCAATTTATATTTATTTTCTATATATTTACAATATTTAATAAAAAGAATGATGTAATGTTGTTTTATTTAATTCTTTTGGTTGCAAGCAATTATACCAAATGGCTGGTTACGCCTTCTAAACCTCCTGACAGATTTCTAAGCCAACTGTTATGAATTAATTAAATAAATGGCACAATCTGGCAACTCAACCTGAACAAGCCATTTACGCCTTCTGAGCCAACAGTCAATAATATAGGCTTTAATTAAAAGAAGCACAATCTGGCAACTCAACCTGTACAAGCCATTTACGCCTTCTAAGCCAACTGGCGGATTAAGCCAACTGGCTGATTTACAACTAATGAAACAGCGGCGGGTCGGCTGAAGTGTTAATATGCACTTGGCTCCTGCCAGGTGAACACCTCTCTTCCTTTCTCTCCTTCTCCTGTCTTTCTCTTGGGAGATAACGCCGCATCCAAGTTTCATGAACCCTTGTTGCACCTGCAACATTGGGCTGTTGCATAACCTCCTCCCCTTTTCATTGCATACCCCCTCCCCTTTGCAATATACCCCCATCCCCCCTTTGCACCATTGATCATTATCTCTGCAACATCTCTGCACTCTCCCATTTTGCACCCATGCTACTGACAGGTACTGGGGTTCCAGTTACTAATTTGTAGAAGTTAATCGTTAGTAACATCTTCCATCGTAACAAGCTGGCTTAATTTTAGCCCAATTAATTGAGAATTAAATTTGAATGTGGGTCAAAATAAAATTTAAAATTGGTGAGCTTGTGTAATATTTGAATCTGTATCTGTATAAGAGGATATTTGGGAAGGTGTTGAATTTGAGGATACTTGGGAAGGTGTGGAATTTGAAGATATTTGGGAAGGTATTGAATGAATAATAATAGTAAATATTGTGGAAACTTGTATGATAGTGAGTGTGTAGGAGAGAAAATAGAAGTTGTTTGTGAGGTGTGTAAATAGATATATTGGCCTCACCTAACATACCTAACATCTTCACAATCCGATGCACCATTTGAGAGAAACATATGCCCATATTTATCATTTTTGTTTAACAAGCGATACTCGTCTCTAAAGTCTGTTAAAAACTCACACAGACCATTAGCCACAACATCACTACAAACCTCGTCATGATATATATTAATATAGTGGTAAAAATACTTAAGATTCTGCATGATGACAAGATTTACATTCTCAACCGTAGGGTACGAGTAGTCGGTATGGTGTAACATGAGATAATATCGCTTGTCACACCACTCATCAACAAGACTCACTATCCATAACCGTTGCTTATCTTCTGAACGTGTTGCTTCTTCTACTTCGTGGTATATGTGAGCTTTTATAAAGGTTAGGTCTACAACATACTTCAATACATCGTTTGTACTACGAAATCCTACAATGCCCTCGTCAGAATACCCGTAGAATATTTGAACATCTTGGTCCTTCGCACGGCTCAATGTAGCCTTAAAAGTATCAAAGGAGGGGGGAATAGGGAGTTTTTCAGTATCCACAACATCTTGGCACTTACCCGAATACCACTTCATAAACGTTGAACACGCAATATTAAAGGTAGCCATTACTATTTTTCGTCTACGCGGGAGAATACACGTCTGAGCTCAAGGGTATGCAGAGGTCAACTGAGCACGCAGGGATAGAGATATGCTCAGGTAGTGGCAGGAGTCACGTGGCCGATATTACATTGGGCGGAGCTTAGCTTTTTATTAAACACGCACGCACGCACGCAAAGGAGAAAATGAAACCTTAATTGAAACAAATATACGTGATAAATGAACATACCGTTAACAATACACATATATATAAATAAAATCAAGGATTAAGTTATCCAAAGGGCACGGTATCATAGGTACCAGGCACCTGGTAACGCTTCCTATAGGTGTTACGGCATACCTTCGTGCCCCTAATTTCCTTCACACACCCCAGTTTCTGCGCTCGAAAATTGTGCGTCCCCACAGTCAGTTGGAGTGGCTGATCACCCTCTTCTTCCAAGCACACTAGATCCTTCAACGAGTCAAAGTTAACGACTCGACGGTTCGCATGGTTAAGCGTGATACCCTTAGCCTTCACGATATACTTTATATCATCCCCTACCCTCACCTGTACCCCATAGGTTTTTGGCCCTGTTGACACAAAAGTGTCTGCGTATGCACCATTACCATACTCGTCCTTGATCTCATCAGTTAGCTCTCCGAGGAATTCCCCAATAGCAGGCATGTATTCACCCTCGCTGTGAATATCACGCTATCTGTATCAGCGTACAGCACCCTCCGTCAAAGAGAGTGCAGTAGACCCCAAAGTTTGATGCGTGCGTAGGCCGTTGTGAAACTGGCTACAGGTATGTTTGAAACCCGTGAGGCATCTGTGGCCAGTTCGGTGATGTACTTTATTATGTAAGTATTACCTACATTCACGATCTCTATAACCTCTTTATCTGGAGCGTTGGCATAATCCCAGCCTTCACTATAACTTTGTGCCAAATGGAGGTCCCCTTTGCCTGTATTCTGTGCAAATTTCCCCCAAAGACTGTTTAGGCACAACTTTGCACTAAAGCGTTTGCCATGATTCTTAACAATTTGGGAACGGTGAAGCTGTATACCTTCATGGGCACGGTAACGCTGAATATAAGCCATTTTTTCATCTTTGGTATCAACCCCTCGCGGATATCCTGATGCTTCTACTTTATCCTTCAAAAAAGCGTTTATGTATGGTGTGAAAGGGTTGGGTGGCTTCTGAAACCTCCACACCTCATGTATCTTCAATATTCTATCCCCATGGCGAACGACTAGGGCCAGCTCAGGGCTTGTATATACGCCTCTGATCTTACGCTGGTTGGTTGTATGGTCACAATCACCGTTGTTCTTTTCTGCGCACTTCACGCACAGGGGAAACATGAGTTTGTGATCTATAACGACGGGTAAGATCGCCATCCATAAATCGCGAGGGGGGGCACGTCTACGAAAGAGAAAATGTGCCTAGTTCGTGAAAATTATCCTGAGGGAAACTGTCTGATGCGTATTATGGTAGTGATAAAACGTTAAAACCGAAATTAATTCTTGTACCGGAAAAAAAAAATACCTACCCAATATAATGGGGTACAACAATTCGCCGCACACGTTTCATTAGATTATGGTGCGACTCGCACCTCACGGATCATAAGAGTTCGAACAAACCCATTCACGTATCATCAGGGTGAGTCAACCGCCCATCGAACCGTTCCTGCCTACCTGCGTGCCTCACGCGGCTCATAGTTATCTCAGAGCTTGAACCGAGTGGACGTGCGCTCCTCGAATACGATGGAACTTCCTTTGAGCAGCATTCTGAACGCCTCGTACGATGTGTCCGTGACGAAATCGTTGCGTGTGTTCAGGCGTAAATCCGGTACCGTTAGCTATGTACTGGAAACGAAATGTAGACAAACAAACAAACGGAATGTTGTTTATGTAAGTGTCGAGGAGATGAATAGAATCTTCGTGATAGTTGAGAAGTGGAGTGAAGATCGTTATAAAATACCTGCTAACGTAGGTACAAGAAGAGAGCAGATTAGTGACGCACCCTCATATGCCGTTGTATGTAAGTTGTGTATAAATAACGATCGGCCATGCATTGAAATACGGCTGATGTGGAAGAATGCTTCTGATAATAACGCTCTTGTTCCTACATGAAACCGTTTCATCCTCGACAGAATGTTTGAAATCGTCGGATTCCGGAAGCTGAAACCTATATTAGACGCGCGTGTTACGGATATGCTTTATTTTGATACAGTACTTGAATACGCATACACCGCTCTGCTCGATGGGTTTACCGAGTGTAGGGCTGAACAAGGTGAGAATGGTCTAGAGCTGGACGTTTATTTAAAAAGTTTAGACTCTTTGAAATAGCATGAACTTTGGTACAAAGCAATTGATCGGTACAAGGCTGAGCTCACCTACACCGTTCAACCTGAAGAACTATTTCTTTATATAACGAGCAGTTGTCGTAACGACTTAGAAGATTATTTCAATTGTTGCTATGTTGAGTGAAGATGAGTTCACGATTGAAAAGCTCGGGTCGGTAGAAATAAACCCTCGATTGGAAAGGCGTGTTTATAAACTTGTGTTTAATATTGTAGCTAACGATGAACTCTTTGTGCGTGCTTTTGATTGTATTCTAGACGTATTTAAAGATGACTTACCAACCGGTTGTAAAATGGGAACAAAAATAGTACTGAACGATATGAAAGCCCTTCATATCGAGTACAGGTTTCCCTATACTTTAAGCGGTGAAATATTATTAAACCGCGTATACTGCGTAATGCAGAGCAATAATGATGTAATTGTAGACTCCATTAAGTGCGAGTTTAGTATTTTGAAAAAAAAGTGAAATGTATTTATATATTTAACATATTTGTGTGTGTGTGTGTGTGTGTGTATATATATATATATATATATATATATTGCTATATTGATGATTATACGATTTCTTATGTTGTGCGGTAGAAGATAAAGTGTATGTATTTATTTATTTAGTTGTGTGTATATATTTCTGCTATGTTGATGATTATATTATTTCTTAGTTTTGTTTTTTGATCATTCCAATGTATATTTATTTTCTATATATTTATAATAAACAGAATGATGTAATGTTTTATTTTATTCTTTTGGTTGTAAACAATTATATTAAATGGCTGGTTACGCCTTCTAAACCTACTAGCGGAATTCTAAGCCAACTTTTAAGAATTAATTAAATAAATGGTAAAATCTGGCAACTCAATAATGTATACCTGAACAATTAAAATGGTATCTGGCAACTTGCCCTAATAATGTATACCTGAACAATTAAAATAAAAAGTGGTATCTGGCAACTCAACCTGAACAAGCCATTTACGCCTTCTAAGCCAACTGGCTGATTAGGAGTCTATAAGACAACGGCCACTCGGCTGAAGTCTTATTATGCACTTGGCTCCTGTCAGGTGAACACCACTCCTCCCTCCTTTCTCTCCTTCTCCTCTCTTTCTCTTGGGGGATAACGCCGCCTCCAATTTTCATGACCCCTTGTTGCACCTGCAGCATCCCACCACCACCCTTTGCAACATTGAGTTGTTGCATACCCCACCCCCTTTGCAACATTGATCATTATCTCTTGCAACATTGCAACATTCCTTCACTCTCCCTTTTTGCGGCTATACTACTTCGCCCCTCCTCTCCAATATTTATATGGAGTTTTTCGAAATTACTTACATTCCAAGAATCCTGGGGGTTGGAAATCCCTTGGTTGCGGTACGTCGACGATATTTTGTGTATCTGGCCCATGAATTGTGACCTGGATAACTTCCTCCTTCAGTTAAATGATCAAGTCCCCTCCATTAAGTTTACTTTAGAAGTGGAACAAGACAACTCAATCCCGTTTTTGGATGAGCGTGTACATAGGGAAAGCCCAGGTTTTAAGTTTAGTATCTATCGGAAAAAAAAAAAAAATTTGTCCTACGTACACTTTTACTGGGGACATGACACCTCAACTAAGAAGGCCATTTTTTCTTCAATGTTTCTCCGCGCCCTTAGGATCGCCATTCCGGAATACATCGATGCCGAATTAGAAAAAATCAACGGTATTGGAAGTGATCTGTGTTATCCATCTGCCTTTATGGAATCTTGTCTCAATAAGGCAAAACGAACTTTCTATCGTGTGAATAATAACATTCATACTTTGTCAAAAAATATTTCAGTACTTCCATTTTTCCCGGGCTTTTTAGGCATTGCTAATGTACTTAAACTTTTGGATATTAATGTAGTATTTTCATATAACAATAGTGTGAAAAATATCATAGTAAAAAATAGCCCTACCAATAATTCAGGCATTATCTATAAAATTGGTTGTAAACAATGTGATTCCTTTTACATAGGTCAGACGGGAAAGGATTTGCACACATGTATAAAACAGCTTCAATATTCCGTTAGAACAGGACAGTCGTCCAATGCCCTTTTTGTCCATTTGTCAGAGTTATCCCACTGTATTGACTGCAATAATGCTTCAGTTTTATTTCACTCTAGGAACATTGTTAATAGAAATATTCTTGAGTCTGCCATTATCCAACTTACAAATAACTTCAACATTCGATACACATTTACGTCATGGCTTTAACATAAGTATTTCGTATAGCTTCCTCCGGCATCAATAATTTCTTGCAATCGTTGCGGCATAGAAGAGGCCAGATTGTAGGGAATGTTTGGTGTTCGACGTAAGCTCTCCCAACTATTCCTCGTGTGAGCTAAAAGTGCTTCAAATGTTCTTTCATTGCGTTGCTCCCATTCGTTAATCATTATTGCCCAAAGGTTTTCAATCGGATTCATATCAGGAGAACGTGGTGGCAGAATTAGATTAATAATCTCTGGCTCCCTTTCCTCCTCCCTTCGTAATTCCCCACCCAACCTCGTTTCGTTCGACATAGCAACGCTTACCTCCATCCTCATTCTACTTCCTTCGTTAAACCTATTATCGCTTTTACTGTCCCTTCCTTCCATCCTTCAATGCCAGCCTTCTTAAACCTAGCACATAAATTATATAATATGGAATCTAACACCTTAGATCTCTACGCATTCATGTTACTTGAAGACGCCTGTGTCTTAGGGGAATCTAAGTGTTGAGAGTGGGCTTGAGGGGAGGGGTAGTCTATAAATTACTACAGATGACCTTGAACGCTCCAACTACTTAAAAATGATTATTTATTACGCACATCATATGGCATAATACACACATGAATTTAAGTATCTTACACTATAGGAATAGAATTGAATCCTACCAGTTAAAAAGTCGCAAAATATGATACATTAGTTTGTATTAAGAGGTTACTAAGAGAAAAGGATTTGGGATAGAGCGGAAGGCAGAGAGTATATTTTCTCGAGTTTCGGTTATTATTAACGTTATATGGATACATTGACATGCGGTGTGATGAGAGAGAGAGAGAGAGAGAGAGAGAGAGTTACAAGGAGTTACAAGGAAAAGAAGTACTTCAAAAGGCCTTGCGGCCCATACCGAGGAAGTACCAATGGCAACGGGGTGCCAGGGAAAATTTTCTACACCCTCAAATAGTGTGCAAGATTTGGTCTAACCTTTTCTTGAACTGATCCACAGAGGAACTGTTCACAACTTCTAAAGGTAACCTGTTCCACGTGTGACAGATCTTATACGTAAAGTAATTCCCACACACACTAGTCCTAAACCGCTTCAAATCCAACTTCCAAACATTGTTGCGAGTTGGGTTATCATTTAAACTAAACATGCTTCTAAAATCGACATCGTTGAACCCGCGTAAGAACTTGAAAACCTCGATCAGTTGACCGCGCAGCCTCCGAGTTTCCAGCGAAAACAAGTTCAGGGCGCGTAACCGTCGATTGTAGCCCATGTGCCTAACGGAAGGGATTAACTTTGTGGCCCTCGCCTGCGCTCGCTCCAGCCTCTCAATATCTTTCCTGAGGGTGGGCGACCAAAACTGCACAGCATATTCCAGGTGCGGCCGAACCATGGAATTGTACAGAGAGAGCACAATCTCCTTGTTCCGAAACTGAAATTGCCTCCTGATATAACCTAACAGCTTCTGGGCTTTCTTTTCAACCTCTACGCACTGTTTGGTAAATTTAAGGTCGCTGCTAATTAACACACCCAAGTCCTTTTCCAAATCAGTCGCCTCGATATACTCCCCAACATACTTTGCATTTACCCAAGTTAAACGGCATTTGCCATTTTTCGGACCACTCTCCTATCCTACCTAGGTCCGCACGCAGTTCCTCGATCGCTTCTGGGGTCCCAACATTGGCCCCAAGCTTGGCGTCATCAGCGAATTTGGCGATCCGACTGACGATGCCACCGTCGATATCATTTATGTAAATGATAAACAACAGTGGCCCCAAAACGGAACCCTGAGGAACCCCACTAGTGACCGAGGCCCAACCCGAACTAGCCCCTTTAATTACCACCCTCTGCCGCCTATTCCTCAGCCAGTTTTCAATCCACCTACCTATTTCCCCACCGATACCCAGCGCGCGCACTTTCGCCATTAGCCGGCGGTGAGGTACCTTATCAAAGGCTTTCTGAAAGTCGAGATAAAGTATATCAATCGCCCTACTCTTATCGTACTCACTCAACATGACGTGGAAAAACTAGCAAGTTGGTGAGACACGACCTATGCCGTCTAAACCCATGTTGGGAGTCCGCAAGCAGCTTGTAGGAATCCAAATGGTCAACGATCCTATCAGCTATTATCCCTTCTAATAATTTACCTACAACTGAAGTGAGACTAATGGGACGATAGTTCCCTGGACTTTCGTGATCCCCTTTCTTAAAGATAGGGGTCACGTTGGCTTCCCTCCAGTCACCAGGCACCTGGCCCATCTCCAACGATTTGTTGAAGACTGTAGCCAGGTGGGGAGCCACCTGGTCGCGCACTTCTCGCAACACTCTGGGGAGAAACTGGTCTGGCCCAGGAGCCTTAAACGCGCTCAGTTTGTCTATTCTATCGGCAACGACTGTCGCAGTACATCTAACACTATCCAGGCCAGCACCTTCGTGCCTCACGCCTGGCATACGCTTCAGTGACATACGCTTCAGTGTTCTCGTTGGAACGATTGGCCTTCGCCCTCCTATACGCTACTTTCCTATTTCGGATAGCCAAAGCGATGTCACGATTGAACCACTTAGGCTGCGTTGAAGCAGGTGTGACCGGTTTTGAGGGTATGGCAGCAGACTGCAGCACCATAAACTCGTCCCGAATGCACTCCACACCCGCTCAACATCGCCGCCGACCTCTAACCCCATCTCACCTACGCTATCCCTGAGGCTAACAAAGTCCGCCCGCCGGAGATCGAGCTTACTGCCTCTCGAGTTACTACGCTTCACCCGAGGGACGCGCACACGGAACCTAATCAGACCGTGATCACTCCCGCCCAACGATTCGTCAACGGTGAGGCCAGTGACGAGGTTGTCTTCGGTCGTGAATACTAAGTCTAGAACGCTTTCGCCTCGTGTAGGCTCGTTGACCTACTGAGTGAGGAAGTTCTCATCAGCAAAGACAACTAGCCTCCTCCCTTCAGCATCAGCAGTCCTGTCTTCCCACTTTATGCCGCGACAGTTGAAGTCTCCTAAAACTACACACACCCTATCACCTAGCAGGCCACTGAGTTCAGTGTACAGGGCTGTATCCTCCTCGAGGAGGAGATGCGGAGGTCTGTACACCAAGATTAACCTATAGTTCGTCCCCCCCGACGTTCAGATCGACACCAAGCAGCTCCCGTTCCGATCTAGTATCTGTATCGAGGGGTTGAACAGGAGGTCTATAAACAACAACAAAATTAAAACTAATACTACGCGCCCTAACTTCAACACATATCGCATTAATTGCTGCCGGAAAATCTAACTTAACCTCGATAGCCCTAAGGGAATTACGAATGTACAGCAAAACGCCGCCTCCAAATCTATGTAACCTATCATTAGTAAAGAGTTTAAAACCCGGTATATGAAGTTCCCCCAACAAGTCCCGAGTCACGGTATTTAACCAAGTTTCAGTGATAGCAACTATATCATAGTTGCCGGAATAAATTATCGCCTTAAATTCATTTAATTTATTTCTAATACTATGCGCGTTACAATAAAAGACGTTTAAGTTATTTTTTACCACGGGCCCGCGTTTTAAACTATTTATCACGTCGGGCCCGCGTTTCCCGGACCCACAACGTTTAAAGAAGGCTTCGACCTATACAGCTTTCGCACGTTTTCGTCTATTAACCTACCTAGCCTAGCATTACCTATTTCATTAAAATGCACCCCATCTTTTATAAAAAGGCTAGGATCACTGAATTCGGACCACAGCTTTACGAAGGGTACATTTTCCTCAGCACAAATCTGTTCTAATTTGTTATTCAAAAATATTGTTTTTGACGTAATTCTAAGACCCAACCCGTGCCTAGGGGTAATACCTAGAACTAAAGACCTATCTGACCTCGCCTTCAGGGACCTAATTAACCCCCTATATCTCTCCAAAAGGTCAGGCACTCTCGTATCGGGCCTATACGAGTCGTTGCCTCCTACCATCGTCACCAACATTGAGTGACGGGAGGCAACGTCAATCCTATCCACTTCGTCTCTAACTCTGTCAACCCTGGCCCCTGGGAGACAGACCCTCCTCCTCTTGGTTGGATTCCGTTTAACGAACTCTTTGTCCATGTGTCGCACTAAAGAGTCCCCAATTAAAATAGTTTCCCCCTCATTCACGTCCCTTTCCAAATGGGCGAAAGGGTTCGAAACCTCGATAGGGGGGGGGATTCCTATCACCTAACGTACGCGGCCTCGCTCCACCCTTAACCTCTCTAAATCCCTCGCTATCTACTACTCTCGGACTAACCTTAACCTCTTCCTCAACTCTATCTAACCTTCCCGACAAGCTACCTAAACTAGAAACTAGGTTACGCACCTCACGCTTCAAATTACTAACGTCTTCAACGTTAGTATTGGTTCGGCTTCCGTCAACCGTAGCCCTATCCCTGCCCTCATCAAGCGTTGCAAGTCTTTCCGCTACCTCACATACACTGCGTTTTATATCAACTAATTCCTCCATGAACTCGCAAAAGAAACAAACCGATCTATCGGTAATCGCCATTCGACCGCCGTTATAATCCTTAAATTCCGAATACCACCGGTTTACCCTACACCTAACACACGACGCTTTCTGCGACGGCATCGCGCAGTTAAAAATTAGTTTAAACCGTCACAGGTATAAGTTAAATTAAGCCGGCACGCTATGAAAACTTCTAAATCGCTAAAAACCACTAATATTCAATTACTTAACTATAACAACGTAAATTTAAACGCAAGTATATAAAATTCAGCAGTGCTTGAGATATCCATGTAGTTTCTCCTGGCAGAGGTGGAGACTTTGCCAGTGTTGACACTGGAGCTTCTGCCTGGTGCAGTACTGAAAAAATCTATGTCAGCAGTAGGAGCTGCTCTGCCTGGAGACTCTTGCAAGAAAGTCACCTCATCTTCATCATCATCACCATCATCAGCTCTATGCAGTAGCTCCTTTTCTTCTTCCTCTTTTCTGTTTCTCTTCTTAGCTGCCTTCTGTTCTTCCTCCTTCCTCTTAGCAGCCTTCACCTGCTTCACTCTTTCCTTCACATCAACAGATGCCATCCGAAAGCCAGAAACTTCTGAGGTTTTGATCCTCTGGTAATGGAGCCACTCTAGCTCTAGCTTTGGAATCTTCTGTGGCAGAAGACAGTCACAGTTGACATGAACTCTAGCAGCACAGCCAGAGCAGCCAGATGCTTCAGTTCCACAGAGAGTGATATCATGTCTGCAGGTTGTTATGTCAAACAGTGTATCAAGTTCAGATATTCTCTTCTCTCTCTTTGCAGCCTTCACTCTGCCATTCACTAGGTCAATCATTTCATTCCACCTGACAAGAATCCTCCTGCTTGAATGATTACAGAAGGAGTGAACTTGGCATTGCTTTAGCGCCACTGTGCCAGTACCAGTGATGCCAAGTCCTTAGCCAAATCTTGCAGAGGGTACTGAGCTCTCTTCATATCATCCAGAAGCAGCTTCTCTTCCTGGAGGAGGATTCCTCTCTGAAACACAGCTCTCCAAGTTGGAACTTCTGTGGGAAATAACTGCTTGCCTGGACCCACCAGATCACTCAGCTTTGAACCAGACCTTTTTCTGGTCTTTCGTCCTTGCTTAGCCATGGTGGCTACACAATCTTCACCAAGCTTTGTATCTGAAACATAGAAAATTATCACAGTGAAACTCTAGTAGCCTATAACAGCTGTTACAATAGTTTTCTTTGGTAAGATACCGGTCTGTTACATTTGGTACTACAGTGTATGGTCCTGCACAGCTGTTCTGTACATAACAAGAAAACGAAAAAGTGGAAATTTTAACACTTAAACGTGATTTTTAGCAAAAGTTCAAGAAAACAAACCTCTCCTAAAATTTAATTTTACATAGGAATACATACTGCCAATCTTGAAATTCGCGCTTCGATGAGCATGATACACCCTACTGACCAAGCGTATGGTTCGAAATTCTGAACACTTGGGTTCTCGGTTTCTTGGGGATAGTAAAGTCAGCAGGCCACTGTCCACTTTCATACATGTTTCTGCACAATACATTCACCTCTTCTCTAACATCACCTTCAAGACTCTTCAGAAGTTCTGCTGGTACATCATCAGGTCCTGGGGCCTTGCCATTTCTTAGGTCTTTTGCAGCCATCTCTACTTCTCTTTCCAATATGTCCGGTCCCATACAATCTACTTCCACCTCATCTGCTTCCTCCATTTCGATGTTACTAGGTTTGTTCTCTTTATCATACAGTTCTTCACTATATTCAATCCATCTCTTCCTTATATCTTCTGGTCTTTTCAGTTTTTCTCCATTTCTCCCCTCTATTTTTCGCACTCCCAAGCTACTTCTTTTCCATCTATTTATGTCTTTAACTTTTTGGTACATTAAATCAGTTCTTCCTTTCCTTTCTAATAGCTCCAATTCCCAACACTACTCTCCAAGCCACATCTCGCTTGCTTTATCATTTTCTCTTCTCAGTTCGTTATTCAACTGTCTGTATCGTTGTCTCCCTTCTTCTGTATTTATACTCTTCCATTTTCTTCTTCCTTGGATTTTGTCAAGCATTTCTGTAGTGACCCAGGGTTTCCTTGCTTCTCTTTTCACAAAACTGATATTTTCCTGTGCACTCTCCTTTATTGTACCCCTCAGTCTACACCATCTTTCATATATATATGACACACAAAATAAGATTGCAGTAAACAGAGCAAAGAGAATAACTGGGCAGATATTGAGAACTTTTAAACGAAGGGATAGGAATATAATGATTCCTCTATTGAAAACACTGATCATACCCAAGTTGGAATGCTGCTCGGTCCAAACACCCCCATATAAAACAGAAGACATTAGACAGCTAGAAGGGATTCAGAGAAACTTCACAGCCAAGATCAATGGGTACAAAACTAAATTACTGAGGAAGGTTACGTGAGTTAAATATATATTCACCGGAAAGAAGAGAAACGTACACCATTATGTACACTTGGAAAATAATGGAGAAACTAGCCCCTAATCTTACTATGAACCCTATAACCCCCCCCCCCCAAACAAAAGCGGGAAGTAGAAAGGGAAGAATGTCTCGTGTTCCCAAATTAAAGGCTAGACAGGGACCATCCTCAACCCTGAAGGAAAATAGTTTTGTTGTGAGAGAACCAAGACTGTTTAACCAGCTGCCCAAAGAACTACGGAACACGATTGGTGTTGCGGTGGACATCTTCAAAAGAAGATTAGACGCCTGACTCGGAACAATCCCAGATCAGCCGGTCGTACCTGGCTATGTGAGGTGGAGATTACAAGAAACCAACTCTCTACTTCAACAGGCCAACTCGAGAGAAAGGGCGACAAGCTCGACCTTCGTGAAATGAGGAATCATCGCACGGAACATTTGAAAGGTTGAAAGGTGTATATATATATATATATATATATATATAGTTACTTTATGTGAGTTCGAACGACAGTTCAGGATCTACTTGCAGTCGACCCCTCTACAGCATCCCGCCTCATTTGCAGGATTTGGCGAAGGAGGGAATTGCTCTCTGATCTCCTCCCACCCTCGTAGCCAGCCACGCATGGCTGGTCAGGGACTTTGCACAGGAATCTATCCAGCTGGTTCTTGAAGTTATTCAGGTCGGTGTGCTGGAGATTCCTCACTTCTTTTGGCAGGACATTGAAAAGCTTTGGGCCTCGTATTCTGAGGGTATTTTTCATTCTCGTTTTCATGTCCCCTTGTCCCATTACAGTTGGGACAGTACAAAATCTGCCTCTTCTCTCATTCCAGTTTGTTTCTATTTCATTCCTAAGGTTAGGGACAGAGCCCTCAAGTATTTTCCATATGTATATTATTGACTTTTTATTGTGTACCGCTCGCGTCTTCTTTCGAGAGAGTATTTTCAGGGATTGTAGTCGAGAACAGTACTCTTCACCTTCAGTTTCCTCTGTCTTAGACGTAAAAGTCCTTTGTTTAGCTTCAATGTTCGCACTGTCTCGTTTTCTGTATGGGCTTGTGAGTACTGAGCAATACTCAATTATTGGTAGGAATAGACTCTTCCACAATTTGAGCATGATGTTTGTTTTGCTGCTGCGGAATCTCCTCCAGATGATTCCCATTATTTTTCTCTGAATTCTGCATCCGACGACATTATTACTCCAAGATTCCTGACTTGTGGATTTGGTGTTATCTCTCTGGCTTGCAGAGTTTTGTACCCTTTATTCTGTAGCTCCTTATTATTACCATATCGTAGAAGTTTGAATTTTTCTTCGTTGAACTTCATATTGTTGTCTTCTGCCCGCTGGAATAATGTTTCAATGTCGTTTTGTAATTTTTCTGTCACCTTCGTTCAATATTTCCTTGCATATATTTGTGATATCTGCGAAACATGATACAATAGTGTCATTGATATCTGCATCAATATCTGCAATCAATATTATGAACAGCGAGGGAGCTAATACTGTCCCTTGTGGGACAGAGCTCTCTACTTCCGAAACTTCCTATTTCACTCCATTATTTGGGTTATCTGTGTGTTTGGTCTCCCCGGCTATCAACGGACCAATACTCTCTTTACACTGCATTTTCCTTTTCGCAAACGTGTAGAAGTATTTTGGGTTATTTTTTTTGTTTTCTGCTATCATGTTTTCCTCCTCGTTTGTCTTAAGTATGAAAGTTTGCTTTAGGTCCAATTCTATCTCACCTAGTTTCCTCTCTAGTTTGAGTCTCCTTGCATCAGTTCTGCATCTGTGGAAATATTTTACGGTTTGCTTCCGTTAGGCATATGATATCTGTGCTGGTTTCCGTAGCTAAATTTTCCAAGTATTGTAATTTGCAGTCTGCATGGTCAATTTGGAGGCCTTGTATATTTATGTATAATACATTTATTGGGTTTCTAATCTTCGTGTTCGATTTTACTAAATAATGGTCGTTTCCTTGTCGATGTCGGTTCCTGTTTGGTGTTATTGGTTGGGCCGCTGCATTTGGGAGTATTAGGGTTGCGGCCCGTGATACCACTGTGGTTGTTGTATTATTGGTGGGTGGTGTTGAATAGAAGGGTGATGTATGTAATGTTGTGTTGTGGTGCACATATTTGCGGCGTTCTGTCTTTTCTTGTTAGAAGGGCAAGCTGTGCTGCTTTTATTATCCTCATTTCTTCTAAAAAATATGTTTCATTTCTCCTGTTATTATCAGGTCATCCCATAAGTAATGTAATTTTTTAGATCGGAATTTGAAGGACAAAAAAAAAACAACTGAAACTTTTTAATCTAGTATATATTTTCCATCGAAATCAATGGCACTCTGCCAACGTCCTACAAGCTTTTCAATGCCATGTTTATAAAATTCAGGCGGTTTTGAGGCAAAAAACTTACAATGACTGGTGTGCAGGTTATCTAAAGAAGTATACTGTTTCTCGTCAAGATAGTTTTGCAGACTCCTGAAGAGATGAAAATCTGAAGGCGCAAGGTCTGGAGAATATGGAAGATGTAGAAGTTTTTCCCACCCAAGCTCCTCAATTTTTGCAGATTATCCGAGCGGTATGAGGATGTGCGTTGTCGTGGTGGAACACGATTCCTTTCCGATTAACCAAAGAAGGTCTCTTTTCTTTTAGTGCAGTGTTCAATCGATCCAGTTGTTGACAGTAGACTTGAGCGGTGATTGTTTGGTTGTGTGGTAAGGTTTCAAAGTGTATTACACCACCTTTATCCCACCAAACACTAAGCAACACCTTCCGAGCGTGAAGATTTGGTTTTGGCTGTGGTGTCGCTGGTTCTCCGGCACAAACCCACTGTCGACGGCGCTTAACATTCTGGTACAGTATCCACTTTTCATCACCAGTCACTAAACGGTGCAAAAACGGATCTTGGAGTTCACGGGAATGAAGAGCTGTGCTAATGTTTACCCGCACCCCCAGATTGTCGACCGACAATTCATATGGCACCCATTTTCCTAACTTAGGCACTTTCCTGAGTTGTTGCAAATGTCGATGGATGGTGGACGGGGATGAATTGAGTTTCTGGGCCAATTCTTCGACAGTTGTTGAACAGTCTTCTTCAAGTGCGGCTAACAGCAGGTCATCATCAAACTCAGCAGGGCGTCCAGAGCGTGCTGCATCTGTCAAACAGCAGTCACCATTCCTAACCTTTTGAAACAATCTTTGACATTTCCTCACATGCAGAATATCGTTGCCATAAACGTCCTGAATGTTTCGCGTTGCATCAGTAGCACTATTCCCTTTTTTGAACTCGTAAAGCATTATATGCCTGATATGCTCTTCTGATACCGCCATGTTTATGAGGGGTTTACATAAAACAAAACACACGTCTTCACTAGTCAAGGTCTGTAAAATATGTATTGCACATTTTGCATTTTAAGCCTGTGGTCTGGTCTGCTTCAGTTTTGCAATCGCTCTATTCATCTTTCTGAATTTACCACAATTTACACATTTCTTCGTATTTTTTGCCATTCTTTCCTTTATTTAGCCTCTTTTCTTCTCACTTCTCAAATTTCGATTTCGTCTCGAAAACTCGACCTTCCCGTTTTATGGCTCTTCCGAATTTTGTCTGACCTTCCCCTCTACTGGCCAAATGTAAAAATCTCAGGAGCTGTTTTTCCGTTCGAATTGTTTTCAATTTGTTTCAATTGATGTTTTTTCTTTGTGCAAGCTATATCCACCGGCTTTCACTTAATAAATTATTATTTCGAATTCACTGGTATAAGATGGAATTTACCGCTGAATTTATAAACACTAATTATTTCGATATTATACAGAGCGGAAACAAAACGTTCATAAACCACGAGGTAGAAACACACACACACACACACACACACACACATATATATATATATATATATAAAAAATAAATAACGGGTAAAATGATGTGTGAGAGAACGTTGTTTTCATACATGCACAAACAAAAACACCGGGTCGTGAGCAGCTGGGTGGAACTATGGAACGCAGGCGATCGGGTGGGAGTGGATGGTTCAGCGTGGGCGCGTGGGTGAGAGCTAAGCGATCCTCAAATATAGCTTATAAACCTTTATGAGGTCTCTCTTAATCCGGCCTGCCCTTAGTTTAGGTTAGGTTAGCCTATCCTTAGTAGTGTGGGCACAAATTGGGAGAGTGCAATTGCAATGTTGCAAAGGGGAGGAGGGGGTGTTGCAAAGGGTTATGCAACAAAGGGGAGAGGGGGGTTGTTGAAAAGGGGGGCTTGCAACAAGGGGAGAGGTTATCCCCCAAGTTGCAATGAAGGAGGGAAGCTTTGGGGGAGAAGAGACGATGGCCTCCCCCAAAGGGTAACCTTAACCTAAGAAAGAGAGGAAGAAGAAGGGTCTTTGGGGGAGAAGATGGGATGTCCTCACCCCCCGAAAGGGAAACCCTAACCTAAGCCTTAACCTAAGAAGGAGGAGAGAGAGTTCTTTATTCCACCGGAGTCCGTCGCATTATGAGCGTCCAGGGACCCAGCATCTGTTATATAGAGGGCCTGGAGTTGCCAGATACCACTTTTTATTTATTTATATATTAAAGGCACGGTTGCCAGAGAGCACTATTTATTTATTTATTTATATATTACCGAGTTGCCAGTTATTGTTTTTATTTTAATTATTTAGTTATATATAGATGAGTTACCAGAAAGCACTATTTATTTATGAAAAGTTGCCAGGCAGCACCATTTATTTTAATTACTATTATTTCTTAAGGGCAAGAGCTAGGGAGACGTTCTCCTTAATTTGCTCAGCAAAAGAAATAATTTAATAGATCTAAACGCAAAACGATCACCAATATTGAAATTGACAACAGAAAATGCAAGCAAAATAATAATTACACAGCTTATATATATATATATATATATATATATATATATATATATATATATGTATATATATGAGGGTAATTCAATAAGTATCCGCACTTTTATTTTCACAATTTTATTTTCACATCTGATAGATTATAAACACATCACTTCTCAACATAGTCTCCATGTTTCTCAATACACTTAGTCCAGTGATCTACAAGATTCCTAATGCCATCACAAAAGAATGTTTTTGGCTGTGTGCGTAGCCAGTCATGCACCGCCTCCTTCAGGTCATCATCGCCTTGGAATAGCTGACCTCTCAAAGCTTCTTTTAGTGGTCCAAACAGGTAAAAATCGGAAGGTGCCAAGTCTGTACTGTAGGCTGGATGGTCAAGAACTTCAAATTTAAGTTCTTGAAGGCATTTTCTAGTCTCTGCAGCGGTGTGAGGGCGCGCATTGTCGTGTAACAGAATAACACCTTCCGTCAATCTCCCTCCCCGTTTTGTGCGAATTGCTTGCTTTAACTCATTCCGAAGCATGTCAGAATAAGATGCACTTGTTACTGTAGTTTCACGCTCTAGATAATGTTCAAGGATAGGGCCTCGTGTATCCCAAAACAGTGTTAGCATAACTTTACCTGCTGACGGCTGCGCTTTGAACTTCCTTGCAATGGGAGATGTTGGATGCTTCCATTGCATGCTCTGTCGTTTTCTTTCTGGTTCATAGTGATGGATCTAGGTTTCATCTCCAGTGATAATGCGCTCCAAAAAGTTTTCACCTTCATTATGATACCGCGCCAAAAGACGGGAGCAGACATCCATACGATTACGCTTGTGCTCTTCTATCAACTGTTTGGGCATTCATCTTGCACAAACCTTGTGAAAGCCAAGAATGTCATGAACTATCGAATAGGCTGACCCTCGACTGATGTCTAATGAAGATGCAATTTCTTTTATTGTTAATCATCTGTCATCGAAAATCATGGCTCTGGCTTCTTCCTGTTTGTCACCACTGGTTGATGTTAACGGTCGTCATGAGCGCTGAGCATCTGTCACACATGTCCGACCTTCCTTGAACATTTGAATCCACTCGTACACACTTCGCCGTGGTAAAGCATTATTCCCATACTGAGCACATAAACGCGTGTGAATTTCAGCTCCTTTCACACTTTCTACCCACAAAACACGAACCACGGATCTCTGTTCTTCCAGACTACAAATTGAAAGCGGCGCAGTCATGCTCACTACTCGTACGATATGTGACAGCTACGAGTGGCCTAAATAAGCTTATAAATCTCAGTTTGGCTCGTTATTACGAGTATATATTATATATACTATTTTATCACTAAAATAAAAAGTGCGGATACTTATTGAAGTACCCTCGGGTCTGTGTGTGTATAATATATACTGCGGTCGACTGCGGTCGACCCCTCTGCAGCATCCCGCCTCATTTGCGGGACTTGGTGAAGGAGGGAATTGCTCTCTGATCGCCTCCTGCCCTCGTAGGCAGCCACGCATGGATGGTCAGGGACTTTGCACAAGAATCTGTCCAGCCGGTTCTTGAAGTTATTCAGGTCGGTGTGCTGGAGATTCCTCGCTTCTTTTGGAAGGACATTGAAAAGCTTTGGGCCCCGTATTCTGAGGGTATTTTCCATCCTCGTTTTCATGGCCCCTTGTCCCACCGCAGCTTGGACCGTACAAAATCTGTCTCTTCTCTCATTCCAGTTTGTTTCTATTTCATTTCTGAGGTTAGGGAGAGAGCCCTCAAGTATTTTCCATATATAATATATATATATATACTGTATATATATATATATATATATACAACCAAAAGAATTAGATGAGAAGTCTATATACGGTACACTTTTATATTATTTTCTATAAACATGATGCCGCGAAATCAAAAAAGAGGCATCGAAGTTAATTTGTTTTCTTTGTACTTTCATGCTAGTATATTTAAATAACAATAAAGGAAAACTGGAAACAAATATAAGAGTACACACTTTATATATATATATATATATATATATAATATATATATATATATATATATATAATATAATAAGAAAAACACAATAATCATTTTAGCTAACTTCTCCGAAAGTGTCTATTTACTTTTGTCGGGAAGAAAGAGTATAACACTCGGCACCTGATTTGCCCGAGGCTACTCCAAAATACAAAAAGGTTGCAATAGAATGCAGATTTAACCCAAATCGTCTCAAAGACACGGATTTACCTCCATCCACACCAAATATTGGTTTCAATATTATTATTACTAATGAAATAAAAACTCAATTTACATTCTATTATATATACAGAGAGAGAGAGAGAGAGAGAGAGAGAGAGAGAGAGAGAGTCGATAAACTGAAGACGGCACACACACATTATTGATTTTATTTCGAACAGAAATCAACTTAAAGGATTTAACTCGTGTTATACAATCTTTTCGTTTTGAAGAAACGCATGTCGTGGACCTGAATATGGAGGTAGAAGTTTTACCGAGCAGTCAACCCAGCGATTGCCATATTATTACGTGCTGTGAGTTCAGGGAGGTCAATCTTACTACGCCTCTTCTCGGGTTGGTCTGGTGAAGTAGTGAGTTGGCTTCTTTTACTCTCCACCTCACAGGTACACCCGGCTCATCGGGGATTGTTCTGTACTATGATTGTTTTGTACCATGCGTCTAATCTTTTCTATTCCATGGAATTTTAGGTCCTCCCTTTTTTCCGTACCGTAACAGTTGAAATTTCTGTGTTAAACTTCATATAAAAACCAAGCGACTTCTCCTAAAACTTACTACGTTATTACTCCTATCCCATCCTTCATGTATTAAAAAAGTTCTACTTATTGGTAACAATCGATTAGCATCCCCCCAAATTTTTCATTCTGACGATGGTCAAGCTTTTTCTTACTCCGCCTTAGACCTTCAGTTTAACGTGGAATCCGAAACACCAGCAACACAGCGTCTTAACCACTAGGTCACCCAGGGTACCCACTTATCTACCAACCAATTGTATGAAAGGATGATCGTTTACCGCGGGCCGGCTGCCGTCACCGGGTCTCGAGCCCGGATGAACTCTGAAACTACACTTTTTATTATACTTCATTTTGTACAAAAATGACTAAATCC
>JAJOZX010000748.1:622500-717500 GCA_023014485.1 Bathynomus jamesi | reverse complement strand
TTCTTTAACAAATTCAAGTGGAGATAGACAAGAAATCATTAGAATGACAAATTCCACAGATCAGATATTTTGTATCATTTTTATAAAATCGAAAACAACTTTATAATTTTCACAACATTCGCATAAAATAACATTTCACACTAATAATCAAATTTATAACCTGTAACAATTCTATACATGCCAAAAAAAAAATAACGGAAAATTTTCTTACAGTGGCTACACAAATTTCAAGTTCACAATCTATTCCAGCGATTCCTCATCAAAGATCGCTTTACATTTGAAACAGTTATTTGTATAGTTATACAGTTAGTATCAGGGCAACATAGAAAAATAAGAAAAAGTTTACATAAAATATTGACCAGAGCGCACATACTATTTCACAAAACAACACAAATATGGACAATAATCGCACCCTTTTACTTCTAATTTCATTACATAATAATAAGTACATCAATTTTGCTGGACGTCGTTTAGATCACAATCCGCAGATAACAACGGACTTCAATTTTCAATCGCAGTTCTCCTGCTCACTTCGCTAGAATGCAAGCGATTGCATCAACATGCAACAGGTCAGCACCCTGTATTGGTTCCGCTCTCTCTCCAAATGGCAAAAAAAAACAAGAGAGACACCCAATTCTAATAGGATCAGGGGGGGGAGATATACTGAAAGCGGGACCACGCACCGGAATTGGACGGAATTTGCAATTCTAGAAGTCTACGATTCAACTCGCCTGTCTCTTCTCAACTTTTGTCGGTGAACGCTGCTCTTCCTACGTCCAGCTGAAAGACTCTTCCACTGGCAACAATCAAACGATCACTTCGCCGTAGGCCGTTTCGCAACGAACCTACTTTGTCTGTATGGACAGTACAGCGTTAGACACCCGTTCAAGCTCTCGTGGCTTGCCTACCGCGTGCTAAAACACATATTTAGGGAAGCATTCGAGCAGCGTGACCAGCTACTGCCCGAAAAATACCAGTAGACCATCTTCGATCAAAACTTTCGTGTGCCAAGACCTTGCACATTCTGTTTCTGTTCCGAAACTGTCCTGCGCCAATCTCTGCGCATTTTGGCTTCGTCTTCTCTCTCTCTCTCTCTCATCATTGGTGATCGATCACCTATCCGGTCGACTATACTCAATGGATGGAACTCGGATTCAACTTGGTTGCCTCCAAACCGAGCCTCTTGAAATTTTGAAAAAAATATTCGAAACATTTTTCTGTACTGCTTATCATTTCATATTTAATTTACCGAATTTTCTCGACAGTTCACTTCGAAACAATAACTACAAATTTGCTCTGGCCAAATTCACGGAAAACAACTATTACCAATTTTACAGAATTTAATCACAGCCTAACTACCAATAAGATCACTTATGGCAGTTTCATCGGCGAAGATAATACAAAATTCATGAAACGAACGAAACAAAACTGTACAGTATAAATATAAAAGCGCCCATACATAGTAACCGCTATTATAATTTAAGAAATATTATTGTTCAAACTACCGTCAGAAATCACATCGCTACATTTAAATACAAAAGACAAAAATGAACCCCAGAAACTTCATGCCATCACTTCTCTGACAATCACAAACCCACTTACACTTTGGGAGGGAGCACACTATAGACGCCACAAAAACGTTGCTGGCTATCTAAGAAGGCTCCATTTCCGGGTGAACACTCGAGTCTAGGTTTTAACTGCATTAGTTAACCCGACTGGTTTTAAACAATAACAATTTTCCAAAACAGTTATTAAAAAGTAAAAAAAATTAAATATTACTACCGTAAATTATTTTAATTCAGTAATTCCAAATTGAAACGCTAAATTTCATATGAATCAAACTCGCAATTCACAAATTACATCTGAGAGATAATTCTCTCCTTCAACAGAAAACCCAGACTGGTTTGCAAATCACAAAAATTCCAGTAATTTATCGTTTCCAAGTGAAACTACAAATTTTCATCGTCATTCTAAATAAGAACAGATATTATGAACCCAAAAATACACGCAACCTAATATGTAAACAAAACAAAATTTAAAACAATCACTGCATAAGGGAGAGTGTTCGCTTGTGTTTGGAAGCGAGCCTCTATAAAAACATTCCCAACCGAACGAAACTGCAATACATCCTGACATAATTTTGTAATCCTTTCCATGCAAACGCGCGAACGAAAAAAACCCGACATTTTTCATTTTTTAATACTCAACTTAAAATGTCAAATCAAAACATCCTTTTTGCAATACAATCTAAATTCCAAATAAAATTTAACCATTGTCATTGAACTGGAAGAAAGACAAATAAAAATCGGCCAACCTATAAAAATAAAAATGAATGAATCTATAAAAAGTAAAAAAAAACCAGACAGTTATATATCAAAAGAATTTACTACACCAATTTCTGTATTTCAAAATAAAAATTTATAATAATTTGCAGATTTATAATTAATAATTTCAACGTTATGCGTGAAAAGAACAATTAAGTTTTAATTCCTAACATGTGTGCTTATTAAGGAAAATCCTATGATTATTTATGTTGAATCAATTAAAATTTTGTTGAATAACTATTCAAGAAACTATTTATAATAATTTAAAAGATAATATAATTTAATACTCAATACACATATACAATAGTGATAACCAATATTCGAACAATATTTAACGATAGGCCTACAAGAAATCTTTCTTTAGTATAACACAACAGCCATCTTACAAAATATGAGTCGGAAGTGTCTTGAAAATGAAAAAGAGAGAAAAAAAAAGATAGAGAACAAAAACAGCCAACCTACAAAATTTAATGAGCATATAAATGTATATAATTATATATATATAATCAATATATAAGTATAAGTTAATATACAAATATATAATTAATGAGTATATAACAAAATAAATAAAAAAACAAATGAATTTATCGAAAATTTTACGACACAGTTTCTCTATTTCAATTAAACCAATTTAGCTTAATTCAAACAATCCGAAACGGCAAGCATATAATCTGACAACTTCCGAATTAACCCAGTATGAATCAGTATGTTTAAGATTATTTTTCGACTGTCCCTTAAAATATAACTTAATCCTATTTAGCGCGAAGCGAAGCGAACAAAAGCCCGTAAACCTACATAAACAATAAAATAAGCCTATCATTATATATATCCAATCGAAAAATAATGTCAAAAACTCTACTAATAAATTCTGGAAAATTTTGTTACATGTTCATCGAATCTCTTAGAATGCTTTATTATATATATATATACAAATAAATATATATATTGGTTGCCTAAAAATGCGTTACTACACGCCAACCATTTTTAAACCCCTACCGTATAAAAAATTGCATGCCACAATGTATTTAAACACTAAAATAATTGAATTCGTATAAATTAAGTGTAAATCTTATTTCTTAATCATTATTATTATTATTATTTCCATAAAAATAATTACTAACGCAGAAAATGTAAACACAAAAAAGGACTTTAACCACAAAGAAAACAGGCAGGCTTGAAGACAGGAAGAACAGTGAGAGGACGAAACAGAATGAAAATAATGAGTCACCGGGCAAGCACGAACCATTTTGAACTGAACGGCGAAATCTAAAGAATTGAATGCGAAGAAATATGAAACAAACGACTCTAAAATTTAATGTCAGACGCAAATGTTTTGACTCAACACTACAACCGTCGCGGGCAGATGACTATGAGAATCTTGAGTCAGACTCAACAAGCGCGCAATTGTGAGTCGATTTGAAAACACTCGGGATGTTAACGAAAAGAGAAAAAATTTTTTTGGCCCGCGAAGATTTAGAAGAAGCAACGCTTAGGGTTTTGAAAGTGAGACGCCATTCTGAAATCCATTTACAATGAATTTTGAAGACAAGGGAATCAGAATTTTGCTTAAATTTTATAAATACTCTAAAACGGGTAGCGAAACAGAATATCGACTAATTTTCTTTATACGGAGAACGTGAAAAACGATCATGATTAATCAAAAGAACACACGCACAAATTTTCAATTCCTATTTATCAGACACGAAAAAATATTGCATAAGCCTATTTTAAGAACGGAGTGCATGGGTTCGTATTATTAAATTGATAACAATTTAATAAGGTTAGCTGCCACCAAAATGTAGTGAATACGTTTTATTATTTATTATACTTCATTATTTACTTTACTTTCTGCTCTTTATTGCATTTCTCTTTACACTCTCTTTACTCGTTTTCACAATACTTTACAACGCGTGGTAGGTAGCCGAGTGGACCGTTATCATTTCAAACCAATGCGTGGGTGAAGGAGGTGTTAAATATACTCGGATTTACACTTTTTGCTACTTTATTTAGCCGAAAATTATTTTAGTTAAACGAGGGAATGCGAGGGGTAAATTTACGTAAACATTTTAGTCGGAGAGATCCGAAATCCTATTCTAATTTCAAAAAATTACATCCTACACGCAAGAGACACAAAGGCTGCCCAGTAGGGTGGCCCACTTTTCAATTTTTTTTTAAAAGTATAGGTTATCGTAATTTTTCCCATTATTTGGCACTATACTAGTACATTGGTACCATTTTTACAAAAATTGATCAATATTTAGGGGTCTCGCATCGACCTTGAAATTACGAGTTTTTTTTTTTAAATGCGTACTTTTTAACTTTTTACTGAATCAAGATAAATCATTAAGTAGGGATGTTTTCTGAGTCCTCTTGGTGAGAGAAGTCGTTTGGTGTGCTTTCCAATGTCATACGACTAACGGTTTAAAAGTTGTGCCTGTATACAGGTAATACCAATGTGCTAGTATAGTGCCAAATAATGGGAAAAACCACGATCACCTATACTTTTAAAAAAAATCAGCAAATTGGAAACAAATAAGGAAGAAAGAAACAATAACTTAAACAATCACTTTTGCATTGTATTGACCACTATCACACGTCACTGGCTGCAACGTTGTCCCTCTGTGCTATGTCATCGTGGCGAGTGATGACTTCTTGAAGTCGCCGAGCTCTTTCCGGTTCTTTTCCACCACTTGCAGAAGATCCTGCAGCTGTGCCTCGTCCTTTGTGACTGTGTTCGCATAGTCTTGTATCAGTTGGACTCCTCTTTCAGCGACGTCATTGGTGACCTGGAGATTAGAGATCACATCCTTCAGACGACAAAAGTCCTCGTTCTCGTCCCACTTCTCAGTTCGCAGGGTAAGCCACGAAGACCCATACATCTTCAGACCTGCAAATAAGAACCAGGAGGACTCGTCGATCAGGTCGGGGAGTAGCGTCATCTCGTCAACTGAGACGTTCTCGTATGTGAAGTCTTTGGGTACAGGGAGGTGGGACAGCTTCTCTGCCATCTGTTGCTTCACAGTGCCATCCACCTTGTTGCTGCATAGAGCGAAGATGACGGTCTGAGGCCTCAGATACCAGAAGTGCCGCCTCATCACTGCCAGTGACGCTTCTGCCACCTCGCGGTCCACTGCCCTATACCTCAGAAAACGCTGGTATAGTACCAGGTCATTCAACGGCGCATCAGCTGCTACAGAGGCCGCCAACCAAGCTGGTACGTACAGAAGAGCGATGAACACCACGATCCTGTGCAGTTTGTCGACCAGCTCGGCGTCGAGCTCCAGCTGCCTACTGAACATCAGCAGTTTTGTGTAGTAGATGACCTGAAACAGAATAGGCACCATTGTAAGTAAGACAGGTGTATTGTTACCAATTACTTTGTTTGCGTTATAATGAAATGTTTATCTTTGAATAACATTTAAACTTATCTCATTACTAAATTGATAGCTATGAAAACTTAATCAACTGACCTTGACCATTTTGCCATCCCAGTGGACAACAGTGTGCCTCGGTGGCGTGAAGGAGTCCTTCACAGCCGTCGCCACTTCACGGCGATGTGACACTCTTCCCCGGCGAGCCGTTTCTTTCGAGATGCTGAACTGATTGAGGTCTGCTGGTGGATCCGCCGAACGTGTGATAGCAGCCACAATGCTTACTACCTATGTAGAGAATGGAAAGTGGAAAGGAAACTTTCAAGAATACATGTGGGTTACGGGACACTTTAAAACTGACGCTATCGATGAATACTATACATAATACGCACCTGATTATTGGACATGCGGAAACGATCAGCCACTTCCATGACAGCAGGTGCATTAAGGATGCGGCGAGGAAGATTGAGAGACACACTTGGCTCTTTAGGCAGGGGGAACGCTAGTTCTGTCTCCGACTCTCCTGACATGCCAGTATCATCATTCTCCATGGCCTCATCTCCGGTTTCGTATGCACATTTTGAGGTTTGCGGCTCCTGGCGAGGACGTTTTCTTCCTTCCTGTAGCTTTCTTTTTACAGCGAAAACTTTATCGTTCCCGCTCATCGTTGCCACCCGAGGACCACGTTGATCGAGGTAGAAGTCAATGTCTTCTTTCTTGTCCTTGTCGGACAGCAGTCGATTCTTCTTTATATCTTCGACAGCGTCAGATGCTCCGATATCCCACAGCTTGTCCACACTGTCCGAAAACTTCTGCCGTTTTCCTCCGGCGTCAGTTTCTCGTTTTCTGCTCTTTTGGAGTAAGTGCCACTCTTTCCACATGCCCTAGCTATCCGTTCGCAGTTGAGCTTTGTGATTGTTTTAATGCGGGCCATGTTCCAAAACTTTAAGACGTTGTTTACGGTTTCTTTGAATGCGTCTTTCCTGTTAGCAGTGTACTGGATAACACTGAAGAAGTATTGCAAAGCGTGCCGTGTTGTTGGAAATTTGCTACCACTGATGGAGGACGACGGTTGGCCAACTAAAAAAATTTCCGAGGCCGATCTTAGAGAAGGTAGCGATGTTATTTTCGCCTTTCCTTTTGATGACTCTCTATTTGTAGCTTCAAGAGTTCTTCCAGTTATGGTTGCCATCGATTTGTCCATGACAAAGGATGAGGAACTCAGACAGAATTTCAAAATGTTATGATCTGCAAAAAAAGAAATAGGTTAGGTACCTGGCACAGGCATAGTGCATTTTCTAATTACCTATATACATTATACATTCCGCCCGGGTATGGTGACTCATTTTTTTGAAAAGTATAGGTGATCGTGGTTTTTCCCATTATTTGGCACTATACTAGCACATTGGTATTACCTGTATACAGGCACAACCTTTAAACCGTTAGTCGTATGACATTGGCAGGCACACCAAACGAGTTCTCTCATTAAGAGGATTCAGAAAACATCCATACTTAATGATTTATCTTGATTCAGTAAAAGGTTAAAAAGTACGCATTTAAAAAAAAACTAGTAATTTCAAGGTCGATGCGAGACCCCTAAATATTGATAAATTTTTGTAAAAGTGGTACCAATGTGCTAGTATAGTGCCAAATGATGGGAAAAACCACGATCACCTATACTTTTCAAAAAAAATTGAAAAGTGGGCCACCCTACTGCCCAGTGACTGGCATTTTTTGGGGGGGGATTTCTCTCTCGTCCCTAGACCCATTTCGGGCTGTTACCAATTCGTATTTTACAATTTCAATATTTAGCTTAATTACATTTGTTAAACATCTTTATACTCTCTATTAATTCTTATTATAACAGATCATTTCAGTAAACATTCTTTAATTCTTATAAACAAACATTTAATTCTCAATTAGACATTACTATAAAATACATACACTTTATGTTCTACTGCGCTTAACTAAAACACTATACTCGCATGTAATCGAGTCTACAGTCACATCATTGTTGCTTTGCAC
The DNA here is from genome assembly GCA_023014485.1 of Bathynomus jamesi. NCBI lineage: Eukaryota > Metazoa > Arthropoda > Malacostraca > Isopoda > Cirolanidae > Bathynomus > Bathynomus jamesi. The sequence continues at coordinate 709,780 of JAJOZX010000748.1, read as the reverse complement.
TAAGCACACTAAGCAGTAAATACGATTTAACATTATTTCACCGCTCAAGTTATAGGGATGCCTATACTCGATGTATATCGCCTTCATATCGTTCAATACTATTTTTGTGCCCACTTTACATTCGGTTGCAAGTTATCTTTAAACGAATACAATCAAAAAATCAAAAGCACGAACAAAGATGTCATCGTTAGCCACATCATTATTAAATTCAAGTTTATAAACACGGACCCACGCTTTGGACATTCAAGTACTGATTGGTCGCCTTCACGACTAATGGTACCTTTATCGGTTCATTCTCTCCGTAGATTTATCTTCAATGCTCACATCTCAAGGTGAATGAGTGATTTGTTCACTTGCACGCTCTGTCACGATACTTTCCAATATTTTGCATTATTATGAAATATTTGCAAGCATGCTACTCACAGCTTGATCCTCAACTTTCCCCATTTTGGATAGGGAGATGGACATATAATTTGAGCGGCGGCAAGTCGTTACAGGAATAGCTTCATCAGAGCCCCTCAGCTCAGTACCACAGGAAACAGTATTAGCGCCGCTACTCTTCATAATCCTGACATAGATCATTACCAGAGACATCACAGTAACATCCGATTACACAAAGATCAGTAGGAAAATAAGAAATCTAGAGGTTCTCTACAACCAGAATGTTTTTGTAGAGATACAACAGGATTTAGTCATTTTTGTACAAAATGAAGTATAATAAAAAGTGTAGTTTCAGAGTTCATCCGGGATCGAGACCCGGTGACGGCAGCCAGCCCGCGGTAAACTATCATCCTTCCATACAATTGGTTGGTAGATAAGTGGGTACCCTGGGTGACCTAGTGGTTAATACCCTGTGTTACTGGTGTTTCGGATTCCATGTTAAACTGAAGGTCTAAGGCGCAGTAAGAAAAAAGCTTACCTTCGTCAGAATGAACAATTTGGGGGATGCTAATCGATTGTTACCAATCAGTAGAACTGTTTTAATGCATGAAGGATGGGACAGGAGTAATAATGTAGTAAGTTTTAGGAGAAGTCGCTTGGTTTTTATATGAAGTTTAACACTGAGAAATTTCAACTGTTACGGTACGGAAAAAAAGGGAAGACCTAAAATTCCATAGAATAGGAAAGAAGATTAGAAGCATGGTACAGAACAATCCCCGATGAGCCGGGTGTACCTGTGAGGAGGAGAGTAAAAGAAGCTAACTCACTACTTCACCAGGCCAACTCGAGAGGAGGCGCAGTAAGCTTGACCTTCATGAAATCACAGCACGTAATAATATGTTAATAGCTGGGTTGACAGCTCGGTAAAACTTCAACCTCTGTATTCAGGTCCACAACATGCGTTTCTTCAAAACGATAAATTGTATAACACGAGTCAAATCCTTTAAGTTGATTTCTGTTCGAAATAAAATCAATAATGTGTGTGTGTGTGTGTGTGTGTGCCGTCTTCAGTTTATCGACTCTCCCACCGTGGAGGAATGATGATGAGCCGGTGGCGGACGTACCTTCAACTAAAGGGTGCGTTCAGGTACAGGTGGGTGACCCTCCTTCCATGTTGGAAGGGGCTCAGGCTCCTGCGGAAGTTGCCCCCTCCTTAGTGAGGGGCTCTTCAACTCCCGACAGCCCTGGCTGTTCGGGAAACGGGTCGTGCTAGGGGGCGGTCAGAATAGGGAAGGCTCCCTCCGTGCAATGCTTTTTAATGCTAGGTCGATTAGGAACAAGTTTTGCGAGCTACGGGCGCTCTTAGCATCAGAATACCAGGATATCGTTGCTATCACCGAGTCCTGGATTCATAATGATCGTAGGGACTACGTTGGGGAGTTCTAAATTCCCGGGTATAGAATGTTTCACAAAGACCGCACCCGTGGGGAGGGGGGGGGGTACTAATATACGTCAGGGACACGTTGAGTCCGGTTGACTGCCAGTTCCGGTCGGAACGGGAGCTGCTTGGCGTCGATTTGAATGTGGGAGGGACGAGCTGTAGGTTAATGTTGGTGTACAGACCTCCTCATCTCCTCCTCGAGGAGGATACAGCCCTGTACACCGAACTCAGTAGCCTGCTAGGGGATAGGGTGTGTGTAGTTTTAGGAGACTTCAACTGTCGCAGCATAAAGTGGGAAGACAGGACTGCTGATGCTGAAGGGAGGAGGCTAGTTGACTTTGCTGATGAGAACTTCCTCACTCAGTGGGTCAATGAGCCTACACGAGGCGAAAGCGTTCTAGACTTAGTATTCACAACCGAAGACAACCTCGTCACTGGCCTCGTTGACGAATCATTGGGCGGGAGTGATCACGGTCTGATTAGGTTCCGTGTGTGCGTCCCTCGGGTGAAGCGTAGTAACTCGAGAGGCAGTAAGCTCGATCTCCGGCGGGCGGACTTTGTTAGCCTCCGGGATAGCGTAGGTGAGATGGGGTTAGAGGTCGGCGGCGATGTTGAAGGAGTGTGGAGTGCATTCCGGGACGAGTTTATGGTGCTGCAGTCTGCTGCCATACCCTCAAAACCAGTCACCCCTGCTTCAACGCAGCCTTAGTGGTTCAATCGTGACATCGCTTCGGCTATCCGAAATAGGAAAGTAGCGTATAGGAGGGCGAAGGCCAATCGTTCCCATGAGAACACTGAAGCGTATGTCCGCCTGTGTAGGGAAGTGAAGGCGAAGGTTAGGCTAGCTAAACGTAACGAAGAACTACGGGTGGCAAGCCTCTGCAAGGGGAACCCTAAGGAGTTCTTCAGTTATGTTAATAGTAGAAAGCCCATTAGAAGGACCGAAGCGGCATTCTGCGGACCTCCGACGCGGACATCGCTAATGTGCTTAATGAGTACTTTGCGGGAGTTTTCACCAGGGAGGACACCCGCATCATCCCCGAGCCAGGCGTGAGGCACGAAGGTGCTGGCCTGGATAGTGTTCGATGTACCGCAACAGTCGTTGCCGATAGAATAGACAAACTGAGCGCATTTAAAGCTCCTGGGCCAGACCAGTTTCTCCCCAGAGTGTTGCGGGAGGTGCGCGACCAGGTGGCTCCCCACCTGGCTACAGTCTTCAACAAATCGTTGGAGACGGGCCAGGTGCCTGGTGACTGGAGGGAAGCCAACGTGACCCCTATCTTTAAGAAAGGGGATCAGGAAAGTCCAGGGAACTAACGTCCCGTTAGTTTCACTTCAGTTGTAGGTAAATTATTAGAGGGGATAATAGCGGATAGGATCGTTGACCATTTGGATTCGTACAAGCTGCTTGGGGACTCCCAACATGGGTTTAGACGGCATAGGTCATGTCTCACCAACTTGCTAGAGTTTCTCCACGTCATGTTGAGTGAGTATGATAAGAGTAGGGCGATTGATATACTTTATCTCGACTTTCAGAAAGCCTTTGGTAAGGTACCTCACCGCCGGCTAATGGCGAAAGTGCGCGCGCTGGGTATCGGTGGGGAAGTAGGTAGGTGGATTGAAAACTGGCTGAAGAATAGGCGGCAGAGGGTTGTAATTAAAGGGGCTAGTTCGGGTTGGGCCTCGGTCACTAGTGGGGTTCCTCAGGGTTCCGTTTTGAGGCCGCTGTTGTTTATCATTTACATAAATGATATAGACGGTAGCATCGTCAGTCGGATCGCCAAATTCGCTGATGACACGAAGCTTGGGGCCAATGTTGGGACGCCGGAGCAACTGCGTGCGGACCTAGGTAGGATAGGAGAGTGGTCCGAAAAATGGCAAATGCCGTTTAACTTGGGTAAATGCAAGGTGATGCACATTGGCTACGCCAATCCCAAGTCGGACTACTCGATGTTGGGGAGTAATATCGAGGCGACTGATTTGGAAAAGGACTTGGGTGTGCTCATTAGCAGCGACCTTAAGTTTACCAAACAGTGCGTAGAGGTGGAAAAGAAAGCCCAGAAGCTGTTGGGTTATATCAGGAGACAATTTCAATTTCGGAACAAGGAGATTGTGCTCTCACTATACAATTTCCTGGTTCGGCCGCACCTGGAGTATGCTGTGCAGTTCTGGTCGCCCACCCTCAGGAAAGATATTGAGAGGCTGGAGCGAGTGCAGGCGAGGGCCACAAAGTTAATCCCTTCCGTTAGGCATATGGCTACAATCGACGGTTACTCGCCCTGAACTTGTTTTCGCTGGAAACTCGGAGGCTGCGTGGTCAACTGATCGAGGTTTTCAAGCTCTTACGCGGGTTCAACGATGTCGATTTTAGAAGCATGTTTAGTTTAAATGATAACCCAACTCGCAACAATGGTTGGAAGTTGGATTTGAAACGGTTTAGGACTAGTTTGTGTGGGAATTACTTTACGTATAAGATCTGTCACACGTGGAACAGGTTACCTTCAGATGTTGTGAACAGTTCCTCTGTGGATCAGTTCAAGAAAAGGTTAGACCAAATCTTGCACACTATTTGAGTGTGTAGAAAATTTTCCCTGGCACCCGTTGCCATTGGTACCTCCTCGGTACCTTTTCCTTGTAACTCCTTGTAACTCTCTCTCTCTCTCTCTCTCTCTCTCTCTCTCTCTCTCTCTCTCTCTCTCTCTCTCTCTCTCTCTCTCTGTATATATAATAGAATTTAAATTGAGTTTTTACTTCTTTAGTAATAATTATATTGAAAACAATATTTGGTGTGGACGGAGGTAAATACGTGTCTCGTAGACGAATTTGGGTCAAATCCACATTCCATTGTAACCTGTATGTATTTTGGAGTAGCCTCTGGCAAATCAGGTGCCTAGTATTATACTCTTTCTCCCCGACAAAAGTAAATAGACACTTTCGGAGAAGTTAGCTAAAGTTATTAGTGTGTTTTTGTTATATATATATATATATATATATATATATATATATATATATATATATATATATATGTATGTATGTATGTGTATGTATACAAAGTGTGTACTGTTATATATGTTTGCACTTTTCTTTTATTGTTAATTAAATATACGTGCATGAAAGTACAAAAAACAAATGAACTGCGATTCCTCTTCTTTAGTTTCGCGGAATTTTCTTTATAAAAAAATATAAAAGTATAGAGACTTCTCATTTAATTCTTTTGGTTGTATATATATATATATATATATATATATATATATATATAATATATATATATATATGTTAACCCCTCCCTGTATGGCCTGGGTTGGTTCGACATCGACGGAGGTTCCAGTTAGGTGGCAGCAACGGATTTGTTACTTGCAGTAGTTTCTTCTATCCTACTCTCCGAGTTCTATAGTGGCTCGGAGGATTCCGGGAGGCTTACTAAATTCTCTGAAGATTCCCGGATTCTTCTTATAACGAATCGGGAAATTTTAATGACTAAGTTCGCTGAAGAGAGCAAGGCTCGAAGAAGATAAAGACTATTTCTTACTGTAATTTACTGCTAAAATGTACAGGCAGTGCTCAGCCTTTGAGTCTACTTCTGAATGAATATGGAAGAAATTATGTGGGTTTATATACCCCGATTCTACCAACATCATCATTATTAAATGTTGAAAAGGCTGTATTATTTTTGCACAATAGTTAAAGTAAAGTAAATATTTTTGTTGTGACAATGGTTAAACAGATAAACAGGATATAGGAAGAGGAAGCCATATTTTTATCTTAAACTGCGTATTTTCAGATCTGCTGTTTTCCTGATCCGCCGTGTTAATTAGAAACGGAAAGTGAACTATGCTTCTTTATACTAAGAGATGCATCTGAGCAAAAATTTAAGTTTTAAGGCAAGACATGACTTCATCTTTTATAACGAAGAGAGAATGTATACAAAACATGAACACTGCAACTTTTAATCAGGATTCATTATTAAGCTGAATCAAAGAAAATTATAAAGAAATTTTAAAAAGAACAAGTCACCAATTATTTGGCAAAGTCGAAAGCACATAAAAAATTTATCCCAACGAAAAAATAATCATAAAAAAATAATAACAATATCGCCACGTATACATTGAGTACATTGTAATTTTGGTTTACTATAACTATGATTATAATCACTAATTAATTCACATTCATTTATTATTGTTAACTACAGTTTCATTAAAGTACATTAATTACATCATATTAAAAAATCATAATTAATTACAATTGGCCGCAGTTAACTATAGTTTGCAGTGTTTCATATTTACATTAGGATAACTATTATTTTGAGGTTTAACACAAAGTACATGGGCACATATATATATACATAACACGCATAACGATATATAACATAATCATGCTTTTGAATTAGAAGTAAACAAGAGAGGAGATTTCGTAATTAGATGCCCGCCTTCCGTGTTGGTCAGCGAAATTCGAACACGTGCGTCAGCACGACGAGTATCTTGCGAGGGAACAATTAAAAAAAATAACACAAGATAAAGGTCAAGAAAGGACATGGACGTATGAATTGAATAACAGATAACTTGCGTTATAAAGATTACATAGGAATTATTCATTGCTCATTTTTACATATATAAAATAAAGTGTACTATATATACATATATATATATATATATATATATATTATATATATATATATATTATATTTATATATATATATACAGAGATGCTTTCAAAGAAACGAATGGAAAAAGTAAATAGATACTTTCGAAATTAATTAAAACGTTTATTGTTATATATATATTATATATATATATATATATATATATATATATATATATATATATATATAGTGTGTAATTATTATTTTGCTTGCATTTTCTGTTTCCAATTTTAATGGTATTTTATTTATTCCTTTTGCTAAGCTATGGATTAATATTAAGTCAAGTGTATGTCTTTTATTGTTAACATTGGTGATCGTTTTTCGTTCAAATGTATTGAATTATTTCTTTTGCTGAGTATAGAATAATAATAATAATATGTTCAGAGAGAGCGAGAGAGATTTATACATATGTATGCATACTTATAGATACTTACACAAAACTTCTAGATTTTGCCTTTAATAAATAATATAATTAAAATAAATGGTGCTGCCTGGTAACACTGCATAAACAAATAGTGCTTTCTGGCAACTCATCTATATATAACTAAATAATTAAAATAAAAAAAAATAACTGGGAAATTGTCTATAAGGGGTTCCAAAAACCCTTAGCCCACCCCCCCAATTTGCAGCTTACATGTTTACTTATATCGAAATAGTTTTTAGTGATTATAAAAATATATAAAATTCTTTATTTATTGCAGGTATTAAAATTACTCTAGCTGATAAAGTGATAATATAATGGCTTCTCAATTAATTGGTGATTCGGAGAGGCAACGTGTGATAGATCGCATACGAGCAATAACATTTCGGGAAGCTCGTGATGCTGGAGCCACCTTTATAACACGTTCATGGGTTGCCAAAAAGTTGCGAAGAAGTGAGGACTTCGTCAAAAGAAATTGGAATAAAACTTTGGATGAATGTGAAGTGGATACAACCAAATCTGGGCGCCCAAATTTGCCACTCTCTCAGGAAACAAAGGCCATCATTGAAAGCGGTACGCGTAAGCGGAAAAACAGCTGTGCTAAACTTTCTAGAGAGATCGAAGTGTTGAGAAGAACGATCGTTAGTGGTGAGATCATTCGACTGTACTGTCATAAGCAAGGTTTAAAGCCTTGGCATGAACTTCCAAAGCCAAGAAAAACTCAACTTAACATCGATGACAGAATGTGGTTTGCCCATTATCTTGAAGATTGGGATGTGGATGATTTCATGCATTTAGCTGTCTCCGATGAATTTTTTGTTCACGTAACACGTCGGCCTAACTACCAAAATGATCGAGTGTGGGCCACAACACTAGATGAAATCGATGACAATGAACATTATCGCGAATTATTAAAAAGTCCACACTGTGTTGGTGTGTTTGTTTTGTTCACTGCAAAGAAGCTCATGTGGGTGCTGAAGCCAAATGATCAGAGTTAGGATGGACAGTATTTTCGTGATATTATTCTATCCCACCATGTCATTCCTTTTCTAAGAAACCCAAACAATGTTATGGATGTCGATCAGGTCACACTTCTGCACGATAAGGCCCCCTGCTTTAAGGCATTAGCCACTCAACAGTTGTTGCAGAACCATGAGATCGATTTCTTTGGAAATGAAGAATGGCCAGGAAATTCTCCTGACCTGAACGTCTGTGAACACATTGGATCAGTTATAAAGGACAAGGTTGAATTTCTCTTGTTTCAAGAACCTGCAGAAAATCGATTTTCGAAGGATACAAATGACGCAACACATTGAAACTGTTTTAGTAAATTTGCGTAACGATCAAGATCTATTGACGTCACTTTTGGCAAGCTACCCAAAGCGAATTCAGGCTGTCTTGGAAGCCAATGGCGGGAACACCAAGTTTTAATTGTTTCTCATTAAATGCACGATTAAATTCTCTTTTGTAAGGTATGTTTAGTTTTACTGTACCTCTAATGGTTTAGGCCATGGGCAGGGGGACTAAGATTTATTGGAGCCCCGTATACAAATAAGTAAATAAATAGTTCTCTCTTGCAACTCATCTATATATATAAATAAATAGTGTTCTCTGGCAACCGTGCCTTTAATATATAAATAAATAAAAAGTGTTATCTGGCAACTCTAGACCCTCTATATAACAGTTGCTGGGCCCCTGGATGCTTCTAATGTGACGGACTCCGGTGGAATAAAGAACTCTCTCTCCTTCTTAGGTTAAGGCTTAGGTTAGGGTTTCCCCTTTCGGGGGTGAGGGCCTCCCACCTTCTCCCCCAAAGACCCTCCTCCTTCTCCTTTCTCTCTCTCTGAGGTTAAGGTTGCCCTTTTGGGGGAGGTCATCCTCCTCCCCACAAAGCTTCCTCCCTTCATTGCAACTTCGGGGATAACCTCTCCCCCTTGTTGCAAGGCCCCCATTTTCAACATCCCATCCCCCCTTTCAACACCCCTCCCCCTTCAACAACCCCCTCTCCCCTTTGTTGCATATCCCTTTGCAACATTTCTTCTGCTCCCCTTTGCAACAGTGGCCAACATTTGCAGCATTGCATTTGCACTCTCCCATTTTGCACCCATGCTACTATCCTTCACCCTGTTCCCCTGAAATACATCTCATCAACGGCCGTGAAGATCTTATGAAGTTAGCCCCCAACCTCGAATGGGGACTCGGTTTTGCTAGGCTTAATTTCCATTGTATATAATTAAATTATATACAATGGAAAATGGATGTTAGCACCAGGGCTGTGCGGGTCTATCACTTTTGGGTCGGGTCCGGGTCTGGGTCATTTTTCTAATTTACTTTCGGGTCCGGGTCCGGGTCACTTTTCTAATTTACTTTCGGGTCCTGGTCCGGGTCGGACCCGAAAGTTCACTTTCAGGTCCTGTCGGGTCTTTCAGTATATGACCTGGGTCAGGGTCGGGTCCATTATTAAAAATGTAATAATTATAATCTGGTATAGGATAGGTAATAAGACTGCTACCGTAGCTACATTAACATGTTTTCTGAAACATAGTAAATCATTATATGGCTATGCGGTAGTAGCCTAACCATATACTATATTAATTCATCCGATTTTGAAAATGTTTGAAAGTAGGTGTATTAATTGTATTAATATTTAATAGTAACTAGGTATAGTTATACATGCAGTGCTAAGGGGCAAAGTACGATGTATGATTGCTCTCTTCAGCCCCCTTATTCTAACAGCACTTGATCATATCGGACCTGTTGTCTGTTGCAATGGATACACTTGTGCAGATCCCAGTCGTACTCGGTTAATTAACACAGACTGAATGGTTTGTTTCAAAACATCTATGAAATTAATTAATTATTTATTACTGATTCAGATTTAAAGTAACATTCTTTTACATATACTGTAATATTGTACGATATATATATATATATATATTTGTGTGAAATGTTAAATAATTTTTTGTGTGAAATGTAAATAATTTTTACCTGTATGCGAGCAGTGAAGTTCCTTGACAGCCAATGTTCTCACTTCAATTTTGTTTTCAAAGTCATATTGGGCTTGAATACCTAAAAATCCTCTATCGAAGCGGCTGCAACAATCTACTTTTAAATGAAACTTTTTTTTAAGAAGTATTTTTAACTTATTTTTTTCAGCTATTGCTCTATCGAGAGTCAAAGTAGCAAGATTTTTTCTGTTCATGTTTATATTCATTGCAGATAGAAATGGTTCAACCAAAATTTTAAATCCAATATCTTCTACAATGCTAAAAGGTCTATTGTCACCCACGAAATAAGGCGATTTTCTAAAGTTTTCCTATGAAGATGCGGGTGAGCTCCAACCTTACATAATTTGTTTAAAAAAGTTTTTAACACTAGTTTGGCCTACATTCATTTCCTTGGTTTGTATTTGAGTTTTCGAAGTACTGCTAGTGCTAGGTAGGCTTTTATCATGATCCTCAACTTTACGATATATGTCTGGGTGACACGATTTTAGGTGTCGCTTTAGGTTTGTCACATGATTGCCACTATACACTTTTCCACACTTTTCAATTTGGCATGTAGATGTTTTATCAATATTATTATATTTAAAATATTCATTTGTAAGGCTAGTTTTTTTGCTACCACTCCCCACCGAAAAAAGACCTTGTAAAGGCATTGCAAATATATATAGCAAACGAAGCACTGGAGACCAACCAATGTACACAGTACACAACTCACAAACAAACAATAAAATATATTAGGATTAGGCTATTCTTCCGTCACCATTAACTCTCCACTTCCAATCAGTCATTTAGAGGGTGGAGTGATAATTCAATACATTGTTGCCAAATCTAAAGGCGCACACATAAATTTTGTAAACTAAAAACCCGGCTGTGCGAGTCCTTCACTTTCGGGTCGGGTCTGGGTCTGGATCAATTTTAAAATTCACTTTCAGGTCTGGGTCAGGGTCTTTTTTCTAATTCACTATCGGGTCCGGGTCCGGGTCTTATCTCACTTTCGGGTGGGTGTGCCACCTGACTGGAAGTAGCTGACCTTTGGGATGGGGTATAAAATAATAATAATAATAATAATAATAATAATAATAATAATAGACTAATATGTTCAGAGAGAGTGAGATAGAGATTTATACATGTGTATACATACTTATAGATACTTACACAAAACTTCAACCATCAATTCCTTTCCCCTTCTCATACCTACACTTTGTACCCAACATATATGAACTCGCACTTAGCCCCAGGTCTATATATCTTCCATTACATAACTCTGTCCTGCTTTCTCAATCTCTATTCTTAATGGTTAACAACAACATCTAAGTATTTAAATTATAAATAAATTTTAATGTTTCACTAAAATTAATTGTAATTTTCTTTAAATGAATTCTAACCATATGCAAACATATTTGCTTCCGTGCACATTTCTACGACCGTTCTCCGAACGTTGAAGGTTCCATTCACCTATAAAATTTCCCCACATTAATTCGATCTCACTCACTATAGTCAATAAGATTAGTTTATTAACTGTACGATCAAGGTAACTTGGGAAACTTTATCTCTGTCATTTTTAACAAAAAAAATATATATACTCCACTTAAAATAATTATGTGAATTGGAATCTCCTGGACCTGTCTCTTATGAATCAATCCAAATTTTCCCTTTTACTTAATATTTACTTAATTTTTTATTATTTTATTTTTATTATGAATGTAATTTCTCATATGTTTATATTATGATAGAAATAAGATGAAGATATTTGTGATGTAACATTTTGTGCAAGACAATTCCTGAAAGAAACAAAATTATCGTTTTAGATACAGTATATATAGGAGGGTTGGCGTTAGGAAGGGCATCCGGCCGTAAAATTTATTGCCAGAACCAGAGGATGGCATGCGGACAATATCGAGGGGTGTAGCTAGAAGAGACAGGATAAGGAACGACAGAGTCAGGGTGGTGGTGAAAGTTACGGGAATTTCAAAGAAGGCTCAGGAGAGAAGAATGGCATGGTATGGGCATGTAATGAGAAGAGACGAGAACTACGTTGGGAGGAGGTGTTATCTATGAAAGTACCCGAGAGGAGGAAGAGAGGAAGACAGAGGATGAGGTGGAAGGATCGCATCAAGATGGACATGAGCGAGAAAAACCTGACGGAAGAGATGGCGCAGGATAGGACGGAGTGGAGAAGTATCCGCAACAGCGACCCCCTATAAATCGGACTAATAATGCTGCAGAAGAAAAAGATGCAATTTCTCACCTACATTTATCTTAATCCAGGTAATCTTTTCCGAATTTATCACGGTCTAGTAGGTAATCCTGTTGATATACCATTAATCAAATTTAAAAGTAACTTATGTTACATCTTGTAATTTGGCTCTTTAATACAGATAACAAGATCGAAATCCAAAGAATAGCTCAGATGGTTAATTAGCTCAAAAGAATTTTTTTTTTTGGGTGTGATTTTTATGTATGATCATACCTTTATTTTTTAATCGTGACAACTTCGGACCTGTTGACATAGACAACTTTAAATTATACGTCCCTTTAACTAAAAATCTTAGTAATCAAACCTAAACCTGGTAACTCAATTTATGTAATTTTATTTTTTTCCTTATTTTCCAATTAGTTTAATTACCATTCCCATGTACCGAATAGTTTTATTTAATCCACTCCGAAATTGCTGCTTTCCATTTTCAAGTACGCTGTACATTAGGGTGGAGTGAAAAAAACTTTTTTGAATTCAATTTTGTAAGGGCACTCAAAAGTTCGTCTGTGGTAACAATAAGAAATCTGTAAAATATTAGCCACCTGCGACATCAACTTCACCGGCACCAAGAAGATCAATGATTTTGCCTTTCAAGTACCCTGAAAAATTAAGAAAAAATTCAAAGAATTAAGCGTATCTTCCGTTGTGTTTATGCTAGAAAGATCATTTTTGTTTCATTTGATTTGTCTATTTACTGTATGTTCTTTAATTTTTCCCTTATACACTTTTCTCCCGTTCCTCACAGAAATTTGAAAAATATGGTATTTCATGAAAAATACTAACAAAAAATAGGAATTTTTATATCTTTCGTTGAGTTTCTCAACTGTAGTAGATGTTTTAGCACCATTTTAAGGTTTCCACTTGTTTAGATTTTCACAGATTTAAATTATTTCATAATTATATTATTTAGGGTTTGTTATCTATACTATATTACATTATAATTTATATCTCTTTTTCAGATTATTTGATTGCTTTGATAAATTTTTATATTGAATCTGATTCGCTAAAAACATTTACAGTCACTAATATAGGCTAATTCTATTCCGGAAAACAAGGAATACTCAACAGCTGAATCCAATCTTTAGACCACCAAAGGATCTCAGTGATTTATTTGCCTTCGTTCGAAGATATACTTCAGTGTTTCCTTTATGTTAGACAGGAAAGAATTAAGTCAGAAGCTAATCCAAAAATTTATGATGTTGCTACAGTCGTTGCCCAAAAAGTAAAGATTGTATGAGATCATGCTTCTATTTCAACTAGCCATCATAAGACCATAACTCAGCGCATCCAAGGTTTGTACGAAAAATATCAAAATGTCTTGAAACAATTCAAAGGGCGGAAAGACCAAGCATCCTGTCAAGCATTGCTTCACAAATTTAAACTTGACTCACTAAAGCTCTTTGATGTAGCTTCTTGTAAATGTGAAAACGTCCTGACATGGCGTTTGAGAAAGACCGAAAAGTTTCTGTTCTGGAAAGGGATTTCCTTAATGGCCAACGAACGTCTCGAAAAATGATGATTGGATCCGTAGATAAACACAAAACCTTGGTGCTATAATGGACCTCGTCACCTGTGGCAGATGGTAGCTTATTCAAGATACCTAACAAAGGAGCTTAGAGATATTGTTGATAAAGTTATCATTCGTAACGCCTACTTTGCGCATCAAGAGAACCTTCTTGCAATGATTACTGATAACCGGCCAAACATTCGAAAATTGGCAATACGAAGGATCGAGGTAGCAAGATCTCTAGCCGAAAAAATGAAAAGCATTCGCGAGTTCAGTGTACCGAAGCTAAATTTCCATGTACTTGACTACACTGATATTATATTTTGGACAGATAGTCCCATCAGGCTTGAGCCACCATTGACAAAACACTTAACCAAAGAGGAGTTGACATCCTTGGCTGAGAACAATAGCGAAGAAAAATTAAAACTCTTTCAATTCCCTTGTCATACACAAGAAGTAGAAAGGAGTATCAAACTTGTAACAGAAGTGGCAAAAGCCGTTTATGGAAGTGAGAGGAGAGATGGCTACAGTATGTTAAAACCAAAATTATCTCAAGCAATAGTGAAATCATTTGAAACCAAAAGAGACTACAAAACTGAATAAGAAGCTTTCTAAATTATTGTAGTGGGTGGGTTAGGGTGGAACTCAAAGAGCAGCCACCTCCACGTGGTGAGTTCTGGGCAATTTAAGCCGAGATATGCATGGCTCGTATCTAGCTTAAATTAGCGGAGAGCTACTCCAATAAACCAATATATTTAAAGCCGTGCAGCTATTTTAGGAGCGTTTAAAAGAAAAATGAATCATTGAATGATGCTTATCATCACCCAATCAACGAAAGCAATATAAACTCCTACTTTTTGTAGTATTTTTCATGAAATACCAAATCTTCCAAATTTCTGTGAGGAATGGGAAACAAAAATGATCTTCCTAACATAAACACAACGGAAGATACGCTTTAATCTTTGAATTTTTCCTTAATTTTTTGGGGGACCTGAAAGGCAAAATCTTTGATCTCCTTGATGCCGGTGAAGTTGATGTCGCAGGTAGCTAATATTTTACAGATTTTTTATTGTTACAACAGACTAACTTTTGGGTGCCCCAACAAAACTGAATTCTAAAAAAAGTTTTTTTTCACTTCACCCTACTGGATATATTCATTCACCCCATCATGACATCCTTTTTTGAATGAGGGAGTTATGTCACGAACATGTGAGCTACCATTTCCATGTTCGAACTGTATCCATGTTTGTGCCATGAGAAGTTCGATCGCGAATGTCCTTTAATATCATTCTTTCGAAGTACATTCAGGAAATATCAACAGTTTAGAATATTTTAGATTTTATTGGAATTACTCCCATTTTCTTCTTTTCCCAGTTGTCATAAAAACCACGGTAATTAATCTCAACCCCTTTTACCCACTTATAAATATTATCAGATTAACCACACCCATGGAATGTAGTATAGTTTAAATCTTTGTTTGTACTTACTCATTCATCTATTTCATTCCCAAATGCACCTAATTTATTAATTACAGTGTAACAGTGATTTTGTTTATTTAGAATTTTTTATGTTTTTATATGCATTTCTGGGCGCTGAGTCCAAATCTGGCCTTGGTTTGTGTGTATCATCAATGGTTTCAGAGATAATCCATTTTTCATGTTTTACCAGTATAATGTTATTATGGGCGCAGCATATAAGAATAATCAGGAATTGTTGAGAACAATCCGGATGTTCGTTGAGTTTCTTGCTCTAGAAATTGCCCGAAACTTCCACTGTGCTATATAAAGAAGAGCGCAGAGTCTGAGAAGTCAGTAAGTGTGAGCACACAAAGAAAACAGGTTGTTTGTCTGATGGTTACCAGCACTGAGGTACTGTGTTTCTGTGCTTCTCTGTGCTGACGATTTGAGTGTTATCGATCCTTTTTTATTGCGAACATTATTTCAGTGTTGTGAATACATCTTTTTTCTGGAATCTGTAATCTGTTGCAGATTTAATAACTCTTCTCTCTATATCTGCAGGTTATGATTAATGTAGTACAGTTTGGTAAAGAGAATGGCAACTAGAGCTTGTAAACACTCGCCGGATATATTCTGCTACGTTTGTGGGTATTACATAGGCCCCAAGCAAGTATCGCACAAGATTGTGAAAGGCACCAAGTTCTGGATCGCGTATCGGCTATATTTTGGTAAGCCTATGGGTGACCAAGATAAGCCCTGGGCACCCCATGTGATCTGTGGAAGCTGCCGCTCCACACTTGAAGGGTGGCTGTGTGGAGTACGCAAGGCAATGCCCTTTGCGGTACCCAGAATATGGAGAAAACCAAAGAGCCACCACGACGATTGCTACTACTGCATGGTAGATGTTTCTAAGTACAGGAAAGTTAAAGGAAGGCAGACCCTTCAGTATCCAAGCATAGCGTCGTCCATAGCTCCTGTACCACATGGCGAAGGTCTTCCAATACCACGTCCACCAGAACAGGTATCTATCCATTACTTTACCTTCTGTATTTACAGACTGTGGGTCATTATGTGTCGATTTCTCTTAGTGCTGATGCTCTTCTACATATATAGCTATGCCTATATTTTGTTTCTTTGCTTTGCAGGTTGAAAATGAGGATGCAGCTAGCTCATCTGAGATGTCGGCTGGTGAGGACAGTCATGATGAAGAATATACAGTAACTTTCAGTACAAACCCTCACTTTCCAAATCAGAAGGAATTGGAAGACTTAATTAGAGATTTGGGTCTGACGAAATCCGGGTCTGAGCTTCTGACCTCCAGACTCAAAGAGTGAAATTTGCTTGGAGAAGACTGCAAGAGCTCTGTATACCGAAAGCGGCATGAAGAGTTTGCAAGGTTCTACGATGTCAATGGCTCTCTCTGTTATTGCAGCGAGGTTAATGGTCTATTCACAGCTATTGGGTTAACACATATACCCTCAGAGTGGCGCCTGTTTATTGACAGTTCAACTCGGAGTTTAAAAGCTGTTCTACTCCACAATGGGAACAAATATCCATCTATACCAGTTGCACATTCTGTTCAAATGAAAGAGGACTATGAAAATGTCAACTAACAATGTGCTCGCTCAAATCAGGTATGAACATATAACTGGGACGTGTGTGGTGATTTCAAAATGATTGGTTTCCTGTTAGGTTTACAAGGAGGGTTTACTAAATATTCATGTTTTCTTTGCCTGTGGGATAGCAGGCTTCAACTGAGCACTATAAAACAGTTCAGTGGCCTCCACGTGAAGGACTGCAACCAGGAAAGTACAATGTACTCAGGGAACCTCTTGTGAAGCCTGACATAGTTCTGCTACCACCTCTCCATATTAAGTTGGGTCTAATTAAGCAGTTTGTAACTGCGTTAGATTTTGGAGGGGAAGTTTTTCAACAGATTCGGGTCATGTTCCCTAAACTCTCTGAGGCCAAAGTCAAGGCTGGCATCTTTGTAGGACCACAAGTCAAGGCGCTGTTGAATTCAAAGAACCTTGAAGCCAAGATGACTCCGATCGAAAAAGAGGCTTGGTGTGCTTTCCGTGATGTGGTTCGTGGGTTTTTAGGCAACCATAAAGCACCAAACTATAAGGAGTTAGTGTCAAACTTGATTAAGTGCTATGGCAAAATGGGGTGCCGTATGTCTTTAAAATTACACTCTCTGCATTCACATCTAGACTTTTTTCGTGATAACCTGGGCGATGTGAGTGAAGAACATGGCAAAAGATTCCATCAAAATATTCAAACGATGGAGAAAAGGTACCAGGGCCATTGGGATGCTTCCATGATGGGAGACTGCGTATGGTCGCTGATCAGAAAGGATAAGAATGTTCATACGCGGAAGTCGCGTTCTTCAGTGCATTTTTAAGGAACGCACACGGCATAACGAGGCTTGTTATTCTCTTATCGGTTCTCCTCATGATATATATCATATCCTTTGCACCATTTTGAGTTTGTCAAACAATTTTGGCTCAATAAACATTAATTTCCAATAGTGTTTTTATTTTCAGAAAATATTTATGTTAGCCTTCTTTATATACTTTGCCATATGAAAAGTGTGATAACCTATATTTTTGAAACGGTTGATGATAGAGCAAAACCAATATCATTTTTGGAATCAGCGCCCCGAAATCATTAAGAAACGACAGAAAAATCACAATAAACAGAAAATGTTTCAAATTTTGTTACCCAGTGTTATTAGTGCAGGGCTAAAAACCTTTCATTGCCATGTCATTCTAATTCATTACCTCTTATTTCTCCCTATAATAACTTATACATCCGAATTAAATAACTATAACATATTAATTATGAATTAACGTATATTTTATAATTTGATGGACTATAACGTCATAAAGTAAATTAATTCCTTTCGCATTTGTCATATCTTGAATACTAAATTCTCATACTGACATCTTTAGTACTCAATGTATAAGAAAGTCCCCATAAGTTATAACATACAGTATAAGTCATTATTTATATGTTGTATCCTGTCTAATGTTATGCAGTATAAATGTCGGTCATATTCATTCACACGCAGGTGTTCCTTGTTATAGTATATCCGCAAAAATGAAGAGTGCAACATGATCAACTGAATGCAAAGTCCCTGCATGAAAGGAGAGAGAGAGGGTGGGGGTTATGAATGAAGAGGGGAGGGGGATCAGGCATGAATAGGGCATCGGGGGCAGACCCTCCAAGGTGGGTGGGAGTGTGGGGTAACCTAACCTAGCATGTAGGTGTATGAATGTCTATTTACAGGTAAGTATATGAATTTCGTGCTTGTATGCAAGTGTATGAATGTTTGTGTGTTTGCATGTAAGTTTACTTTGTGATGTGTGTGTGTATATATATATATATATATATGTAACGTGTATGTATGTTTGTGTGTATGTATTTAAAGGGTAATAAAATAAGTATTTATTAGAGCATGAAATAAGACGGAGGGACTTCTCGCTGGGACATCTTGGTGCATAATGAAAGCTTCGCAAGCCATCCTGAACGGCTTTAGATCACAGTCAGTTAACTTAGATACCCAGCCAGTCGGTATAGCCAGTCGTGTTAGCTAAGATAGGGTTACCATACGTCCGGTTTTTCCTGGACATGTCCGGGAAATTTCAATAATTATAACATTGATTTTTGAGGCCATAACATTTGTTATTATTTATAGATACTCAATGTAGACGACATGTAGTACACAGTACAGGGTGGGTAAAAAAAGGTGACCCATTAGAGGTAAACTGTCATATTAAAAAAATAAGGGGACCAGAGCCCCCAAACTTCATAGATGCTTACCTGAGCCTGTTGTTCGTCTTAATTGAGAAGTTGCTCGATGTGTCCCCCTTCCTGCTCAACGCAGGCCTCTAAATGTGGAAGCCACTGATCAATACACCTGTTTACATATCGTTAAGACACCTTATCCCAGCCGAGCAGAATTCTTTCGCGTAGTTCATCTACGTCTCTTATAGTGGTACCAGGGATGTAAACTTTGGACTTCAGCGCTTCCCAAACACCATAATCTAGTGGTGAAAGATCGGGGCTACTAGTCGGCCACATATTAGGTTCGATAAAATCCGGTGTTTCGTTCTCAAGGAATGTGACAGCTTGTCGTGCTCTGTGAGCAGGGGCTCCATCTTGTTGGAAAGCATATCTTTCACCACTAATTCGTCGAATATCAGTTAGATAGAGTGAAAGATATACTTTCCAACACGATAGAAAATGATACTCAAGTATTACATATCTATAGGTAAATTATTATTTAAGTGATTAATTTATTAATTAGAGGCAAACCAAACATAAACAATGTTGATTGAAACGGGAAAACAACGCTCCCGTCTTCACGATTACAAGTTAGCCTTGCTTGCACTAGGAAACTGGCGTCGATGTGTAGCGACCACCTGCAGCAGATACTGTTTCTGTTCTTCGTTCTTGGATGCCAGCTTCTTCAGCGTCAGTGACGGAATGTCCTCTTCCGGCACTTTAATTCTCTTCGGTGGATCTTTCTCTCCTTCCCTTACCCTCATCGACTCCAGGATTCCTCTCTTCTCCATATTGCAAAGTGCGTCACTGAATAGAGCCAGAGCTACCAACTCCTCGTTCAAATACCACAGATGTTGTTGGAATGCCTTTGTAGCTGTCGATCCAACTGCTCCATCCACTTTATTCCTGTAGTTTTGAATTTTCTTAAGGAAGGAGATATCGTTGCTCGGGGCTTCAAAGATTATGGGAGCACTGAACCATGTTGGTCGGTAGACAAGAGCAACAAAGAGGGCCATGGTTCGAATGGACTTCACTTCTTTGGGGGACACCTTAAACTGAGGTTGAAATATGAATATTTGGAGACAGTATATTGCCTTTGACATCCAGCGAGCACGGTGTATGGGGGCCAGGCTGTCCAAATTTAATCCTTCGGGGAAGTGCCCCACCTAGGAAGACTACGCTAAGCTTCAGGAGTCGGCGGTAGTCGTCGCGGGGTTGCGTACACTCAAGAGCTTTCATGTAGTAGTCCAGAGCTTCTTGTACTCATTCAGGGTTCTCTGAAAACTGCAGTGACGTGGTCGTCCATCATTCCAGTCTTGAAGTTTGCTTGATTGACCCGCTGCCAATTCTTTTGGAACCGTTGAAATAGGAGAACCTCCGGACCACTGGACGATCCATGAACTGTCTTGAAGACATCTCTGAGAACGACCTCCAAGATATGGTGGTGTCTGCAAGTAAGGTGGAATAAATTTCTTCCCAGTCGCTGTTCAATCAGATTGCAAGCTCCACCAATATGACCCGTATTGCTTGGAGTCGTATCAAAGCTCATGTCGACAACTCGGTCTTCGACCTTCCAATCCTTCAAGGCCTCAACCACGGCGTCTGCTTGTGCCATTCCTGTTCCACATGCGAGCTTCGGAACACCCAGAAGTTGGATGTTCTCCTCTGACGATGACGAAACATCCTTCCCAGAGATCAGTACTGGGAGATGATCGACGTAGTCATTTTCTGTAACGAATGGAAGGAGTTTCCCGTCCTAATGAACAACAATTCCAGTATTGGAGCCAGAAGATGAGACAGTTTGTTTCACAAAAGTGATGTTCTTCACTGTGATGTCGCATACGGGTTCTCCTGAATGTGGAGCGACTGATGGTCGGTTCATTAATGTTCCCTCCAAGGCTTTTCACAGTAGCTGCCACGATGTGAACTACCTCACGATCGCTGGTGTTGGTTCTATCCAGGGCGGCAGCAAGACCAGAGGACATGAAGTTCTTAGGCCTCGTTTGAGGTGCAGGACGAGGAGCTGCATTTGACGGGCCAGGGACCTGAAAATCCAGATCCATTCCAACTCGAGGCATCTGCGGAAATGAACGAGGGCCTTCATCATCAGAAGAGGTGCTGGTTGACTCCAGCTGAACGGTCTCTTGCTCTTCACGCATCTGCTTCTCTGCTACTTCCTTTTGCTCTCTGGCCTTCTTCTTAAGATACTTCTGTTTCATTTCTTTCTTAGCCAGGGTTTCGTCGACTCGTCCCATGTGAAACTTGCGTTCCCTCTCTTGGTCTTTCAAGAAAACTCGGTCTTCTGCTATCCGGATCAGTCTTTCCACATCATGATGCTTAATGTTGAAGAGCTTTTCAAGATTGTTTGGGAACTCTTGTTCCTTCTGTATTTATGGCTTACTTCTCCTGTTGGAACCCTTTTTCAACTTCTCCCAAGTGGACAGGATTTCATTCAGGGTTCGTTTGATATTCCGCTCCTCTTGAGTAGGGATGCGGGTCATTCCCCAGATATCCATGGTTTCCTTCACCACCATATTGATGCACTTGTTTTTCTTAGGAGTTGGCTCACTCATTTTCAGGAGATGAAAATAACGTTGGAGAACTTGCCTAAGAGTAGGCAGACGGGACTTAGGAATCGCTTCGATGGTGCCGTCAACCAAGTAGATAGTTGTTTTCTTACGCAATGCAGTTGCCATCATCACAACCTAGAAAGAGAAACTAAAAATTGGCATTTTTTATTACTATGGAAATAATGTAGAAATACAGCTACTTCAAACATGTAGACTTTTAAAGTCACATTTTAATATTAAACATGCACGATTGTACATGAATTTTCAGCAAATATTATTATTCAACACAAACCAAAAACAATAACGCAACAGTAACATAGCAACTTTAAGCGTCATAGCAATTTATAATGCAATAGAAAATGTAGTAATTTTAAGCATACACAGTTTTGAAATTACTCTTTAGGATTAAACTTGCACTAATCTACATCTCTTTCCAGAAAAAAAATATTATTCAACATAAATCAAAAATAATAACGCAATAGTAATATAGTAATTTTAAGCGTCATAGCAATTTATAACGCTATAGAATATTTATTCATCTTAATTAAATATTAATATTAATTAATTATTACGTAAATATTAATTAAATATTAATTAATTACATATTCACCTGACTCATCAAAAAACAAGCTAAGATAAATGATTCCCAGTGATGCGTGAACACTTAATACACCCTATCCGATTCTTGCCGGGAGAGTAACTGAGGAAAACCGTTAGTATTTGAAATACGATGCGAGATCGTAGTACAGTATGTTCAAAAATAAGAGTTGCCAAATGTAAACTTAATTAGTTAATTGGGAACGTAATTTGGGGAAATAGAAACTGGGCGAATTGCGCAAGTTTTTTTTACGGTCCGAGTTATGCCTGCTATATAGGCCACGTCAGAGCCGAGCATTACAGGGCATTAAAAATGGCAGCCGTGTGCATACCACAAATATTTATTAATTTAAAAAAAAATTTCACGTGCGCTAGTTTCTCATCTAGTGGGTACGTTTTAGCTATGAGCACACAAAAATTTCAGAGAAAAAAATTTCACCCCCTTCTGTGGACCACCCAAGTATATATATATATATATTATATATATATATATATATATATATATATATATATCATGTATTGTGTAAGTGGAGCGTCACCTCCTCTCACAATAAGTTCTTGAAGTAAAATGACGGCTCCACGCTCCTTCTGACAGGCTTTTGAATACAGCGGGGCGCTGGCTTGGGCGGCTTCTGTCTGAACATCGTGAACAAACACATACACACAAACTGATTTAGGTATAAACCGTGTAAAAGTATAAAAGAAACAGATCTACATACTCCGTTTATTATACTGGGAAATATATGACATAAATAAGTACAGGGAATATATATATATATATTGATATGACATAAAAACAGGAATAATTAGGTATACCATCTTCAAGTTCTTTTGTAGGATGCTAAATTCGCACACAATTACATCTACTCTCACATCTTTATTACTTTGCGCGATACAGGAAATACGATTTAATAGCAATTTACTGCTTAACGTATGCGAGCCTTTATATTATATATATACTAGTAAAGCCTTAAGTTCATTTAAAACTAGTTTCGTTCCTATTTTACAACTGTGGGTAACCCTCACGATTTTTAAGCATAAATAGAATACACTCAAAAGCTCGTACGAGCATGGCGTCATTTAATATTTTTACGTTATCATTAAATTCAAGTTTATAAACCGCTCTCTCCACACGCGCACTTATTCCTTCTACACCGATCTTTTCAACTGTAAGCTCTTCCTCACCACACATATCGGCAATTAAGGAACTCTTCTAAGTCGTGACGACAGCTATATCTCATATAAAGATATAATTCTTCCGGATGAACGGTGAATGAGAGACAAGGTTTGTAGCGTTCTATGCCAATGTTCCAAAGCTTGTGGTATTTCAGGGGATCTGTATCTTCATGCCGTACGCGATAACACTCCATGAATCATACTTTCAGAATTAATACTATCATTGTAAATTTGACTAAAAAAGTATACGTTCGGCTGACTCTTCCGCCGATCATAGGATGCCCAGCCTCAGGACAACCAAACACTGCACTAAATTTCTTCCCCAATGTTATATACAGTATATATATACACGATTGTGTATATATATATATATATATATATATATATATATATATACATATATACTGTCTATATATAAATATATATATATATGATACATATATATATATATATATATAGAGGGTGTCCCATAAGTCCGGCATCACAGGAAAAATAATATAAAAAGGCAAAACAAAATCTTTTAATTACAGAACGTGCTCAATATGTCCACCATTGTTTTCAATACACAAATTCAGACGTGATACCCAGTCAGCAAGCACACGGTGAATGATGTCAGGAGTAATGGTGTTACATGCCCCAATAATGCGCTGCCGCAAATGTTCAACACTCCTAATTTTC
The DNA here is from genome assembly GCA_023014485.1 of Bathynomus jamesi. Classification (NCBI taxonomy): domain Eukaryota; kingdom Metazoa; phylum Arthropoda; class Malacostraca; order Isopoda; family Cirolanidae; genus Bathynomus; species Bathynomus jamesi. Next base: position 685,862 of record JAJOZX010000748.1, on the reverse strand, counting down.
TCTGCGTATACCAGCGCTTTCAAGTGACCCCAGAGATAAAAATCTAGTGGCGTGAGATCCGGGCTTCTAGCTGGCCATTCCACAGGCCCTCGACGTCCTATCCAATGACCAGAAAATTGTTGGTACAGGTATTCCCTTACTTGGGTGCTGTAATGTGCAGGAGCGCCGTCTTGCTGGAACCATGTTGGGAAATTTCCTTCTTCGTTCAAGACACTGGGAAATGCTTCTTCCTTGAGCATACGTAGGTAGGTGCCTCCAGTGACATGTTCATCAAAAAAGAGGGGGGCCTATGATGCGATCCTTCCAAATGCCACACCATACCATCACCCGAGATGCACCTTGTTCCTTTGAAGAGGTATACCAGTGAGGGTTGTTTTGAGACCAGTAGCGGGTGTTCTGTCGATTTACCTCACCATTTCCATAAAAAACAGCCTCTTCACTGAACAGAATGGTGGACGGGAAATTGGCATCCCGAGCATATTGTTCCGTAGCCCATTCACAAAATTCCATCCGCCGGTCGGGATCATCTTCGCTTAATTTCTGTAGGATCTGAAGTTTATATGGATGCCATTTGTGAGCCTGAAGAATGTGATGGATGCTACTTTTCGACACTCCTGTCTCGGCGGACAATCGCAGAAGAGACTTATTGGGACTTCTGTTAAAATGAGCCAGGATAGCAGTCGCTGTATCATCGTCAGTGGACCTCCTTGAAGGTCCACTGCGTGGTTTATCTTCTATGGATCCTGTTTCCTTGAACTTTGCAACAAGTCTGCTAACACAACTCCGTGTTATTGGCTCGCAGTCTGGATGCAGTCTGTTAAATTCAGCAGCGGCCTCTCTTTGACTCCGATTTCATATGAGTAGAATTATCTGGATTCGTTCTTCCTTGCTCCCAGACATTATGGCCTGTAGAAAGAGAAAAATGTGAATTATGGTTTGTAGAAATAGAAAAATATGAATTTCTCCTATGATGCCGGACTTATGGGACACCCTGTGTATATATATATATATATATATATATATATATATATATGATGAATAAAACCACGAAGGAAAGGAAACACAGAATGGTGCTCAAGCGCTTTCGTCTAATGACATCCTCAGGAACACTGAAGTACATAAAGAGTTACAGCCTATATATAGGTTACAGAAAAAAAAAATATATATATATATATATATATATACAATAAACGGAAAAATAAAAATAAAAATAAAAAAAATTAAAAATTAAAGGATTGTGGGAGGCGCATACAAATTTGTAAGGAAAAACTAGCGATTTTTAGCACAAGACCAAATGAATTCTTTCCAACCAATGTTATAAAAAAAAAAAAATACCGATTTATAGCACAAGATTAAATGAATTGTTTCCAACCAATGTTATAAAAAAAAAATACAAATTTATACTGGAAATCTGCCCGGGTTTTAGCACTCTACCCTTCTTGATTAAGGTTCGATGTATATAAAAATAAATTGAAAAATAAAAGTTATTAGTGTAGCATACAAGTTTACCAAAGATTTAGCGTTCTACCCTTCTTATCTAAATCTGTTCTGAAGGAATTCAAAACAACAGGATCGAGTTGAAAAAGAGCTTTGCTTATGTTGAAGTTATTTGTAAGTTGGATAATGGCAGACTCAAGAATATTTCTATTAACAATGTTGCTAGAGTGAAATAAAACTGAAGCATTATTGCAGTCAATACAGTGGGATAACTCTGACAAATGGACAAAAAGGGCATTGGACGACTGTCCTGTTCTAACGGAATATTGATGCTGTTTTATACGTGTGTGCAAATCCTTTCCCGTCTGACCTATGTAAAAGGAATCACATTGTTTACAACCAATTTTATAGATAATGCCTGAATTATTGGTAGGGCTATTTTTTACTATGATATTTTTCACACTATTGTTATATGAAAATACTACATTAATATCCAAAAGTTTAAGTACATTAGCAATGCCTAAAAAGCCCGGGAAAAATGGAAGTACTGAAATATTTTTTGACAAAGTACGAATGTTATTATTCACACGATAGAAAGTTCGTTTTGCCTTATTGAGACAAGATTCCATAAACGCAGATGGATAACACAGATCACTTCCAATACCGTTGATTTTTTCTAATTCGGCATCGATGTATTCCGGACTGGCGATCCTAAGGGCGCGGAGAAACATTGAAGAAAACGATAGAAAGTTCGTTTTGCCTTATTGAGACAAGAACCTTTCTTCGAAAAACATTAGTGACGATGCAGAAAGTGCCCTTGGATATGGTATGTCCTTTTTTATTGTTAAAAAACCTTCGGCTTTACAAATTTGTTACAGTCTCGCTTGTTTTGAAAAACAGTGTAATCTCCCTCAGTATTTGTTTAACATAGTTAAAGGCCTTGTTTATAGTGCGGCGAATAGTAGTTACGAAGATAACTTTCCTAAACGTTTTCGCAATAGCCTCTCACAATTAAAAAAAGATGGGGAGCTCCATATTACTAAAGCAGACAAGACTAACACCATAGTTATTATGGACAAAGTGGACTACATCAGAAAGATGAACGAGCTTCTCCAGGACCCCGCCACATACAGCAAACTTAGGAAGAACCCGCAGGATGACGTCATCAAATCATTTAATAGTGGCTTGAAACGCATTCTCAAAGATCATAAGGACTTAATTCCGCTTTTCATGTCCACTTCTCCTTCTCTGCCCTACCTGTACGGTCTTATTAATACCCACAAGCCTGGCAACCCTATGCGCCCTATTATTAGCTCGGTGGGCTCTATTACTTATAAACTCTCCAAATGGCTTGTCAAAGTCTTGTCCCCTATTCTCGGAACTATCTCTGATTCACATGTAAAACATTCCATGGATCTTACTGAAAAATTGAATAATGTACGTACTGAAACTAACAATAGATTGATCAGTTTTGACGTTTGTTCATTGTTTACAAAAGTGCCGATTGACGATATGCTTGGCTTTCTCTCCCAAGAATTACATAAGTAGGACCTGCCACTACCTTCACACATTGTTTTGGAACTTATTATGCTTTGCATCAAAGACTGTAAATTCACTTTCAATAACGAGTATTATCAACAAGTTTTTGGGATGGCCATGGGCAACCCCTTGTCGCCCAGTAGTATAGCCTCAAAAAGGGAGAGTGCAGGAATATTGCAATGTTGCAAGAGATAATGATCAAATGTTGCAAACGGGGTAAGGTGTTGCGAAGGGGGTGAGGTATGCAACAACTCAATGTTGCAAAGGGGGTTAGGGGTATGCAACAACTCAATGTTACAAAGGGGAGTGGGGGGTGCTGCAGGTGCAACAAGGGGTCATGAAACTTGGAGGCGGCGTTATCCCCCAAGAGAAAGAAAGGGGAAGGAGAGAAAGGAAGAGAGGTGTTCACCTGGCAGGAGCCAAGTGCATAATAAGACTTCAGCCGAGTGGCCGTTGTCTTATAGACTCCTAATCAGCCAGTTGGCTTAAAAGGAGCCAAGGGGGAGGGGTACACCTGAAGGGGGGAGAGGGGAGGGATCTTCGGGGGGAGAAGGAAGGATGACCTCCCCCCAAAGGGGTTGCCTTAGCCTAAGAGTGAAAGGAGAGACGGAAGAGGACTTTGGGGGGACAAGGTGGGATGTCCTAACCCCCCAAAGGGAAACTAAGCTGAGTCTTAACCTAAGAAGGGAAGGAGAGAGTTCTTTATTCGGCCGAAGTTCGCATCAAACTACCAGCTCCGAAGCCAAGCGGGTCTTATATAGATGATGGTTGAGTTGCCAGATACCATTTTTTATTTTAATTGTACAGGTATACATTATTAGGGTGAGTTGCTAGATACCATTTTAATTCGTTACCAAAGCATACAGACTTAAAATCGAAATTGACAAAAAGAAAATGATTATTAATTAAATAAATAGAATTTGCCTTCTACTGCACAAAAATAATATAATACGTACAATCGTCAAAAATAATAGTTCAGACGAAATACACACACACACACACACACACACACACACACACACACACACACACAATTGAACAACTTTCCCCTTACCTTATATATATATATATATAAAAAGAATCATATTTACTGTGTCTATTTAATTTTGTCATTCCTTATAGAAAGAATCATAATAACCGTGTCTATTTAATTTTGTCATTCCTTATATATATATAAACGGATTTTCACCTTAAAGTGAATTAAAACAATATTAACAATTCACTAAACAATTGGATTAGCAAAAGAAATCGTTCCATTAACATTCTCAAATCTACACACACACACACACACACACACACACACACCTCTGTATATATTATGTGAATGAAAATCAGAAAAAATGCCAAAAGTATATTAATTTAAAGCAAATGAATTTTCTCCTTTTAAGAGAATCAATTATTAAAACCAATATTAACAATACAATAAATTAATTATTAAACGCCGTTTTATTTACTTTCTTTCAGTTATTAAAACGAATCCAAAATATTAACATAGAATGTCTTGTATATAATATTTGATGTGACGAGGAGTGAGTGGAGATGAACGCCAAAGAATCACACCTGTTTACCCCGAGGCCTTTTTGAAAGGTACGCGAAGGAATTTGGTTCAACTTGCTCTCTATCCAAGCGTTAGTCTTGTAAATAATTAAAAAAAAATGTTTTTATTAAATGCGTTGATTATATGTCTTTACGTTTAATTTGTATGGCATCATCTTCTTAGATAACATCTCTGTTATTGAATTGGAAAGGTATATTATTATTATTATTATACATTTTTCAAAATTAACACACACACACACACACACACACACACACACACACACACACACACACAGATTTTTGTCATAGAAAGTGAGGATCACGCACACACACACAGATTTTTGTCAGAGAAAGTGAGGATTACGCACACGCGCGCGCACACACACACACACTATATATATATATATATATATATATATATATATATATATATAGGGTAGTACAAATTACAGTAGTAATAATAATAATTAACTCCTTTTCGCCGAATTGCAAAGATTAAGCTTTTCATCCCCGCATTAGACCTACAGTTTAATGTGGAAACCGAATCAGAAATACATCTCGTCAGGGATTCGCGCCCCCGTCGACATCAGTGTCCCACGGGGAAATGGTGTTACCCGCTGAGCCTCCACGGACGCTGCCGAGCGAACACACACACACACACACACATTACAATTACCAGTCTGAAATGTAAGGTTCGGGATCAGGTTGGTTATTTGTCTATTCTGAAACCTTCATTACAGTATGGTAATTGTAATGTGTGTGTGTGTGTGTGTGTGTTCGCTTGGCAGCGTCCGTGGAGGCTCAGCGGGTAACACCGTTTCCCCGTGGGACACTGATGTCGACGGGGGTGCGAATCCCTGACGAGATGTATTTCTGATTCGCTTTCCACATTAAACTGTAGGTCTAATTACTACTGTAATTTCTACCACCCTATATATATATATATATATATATAGTGTATGTGTGTGTGTGTGTGTGTATGTGCGCGCGCGTGTGCGTAATCCTCATTTTCTCTGACAAAAATCTGTGTGTGTGTGTGTGTGTGTGTGTGTGTTGTGTGCGCGCGTTTCTGTGTTAATTTTGAAAAATGTATAATAATAATAATAATATACCTTTCCAATTCAATAACAGAGATGTTATCTAAGAAGATGATGCCATACAAATTAAACGTAAAGACATATAATCAACGCATTTAATAAAAACATTTTTTTTTAATTATTTACAAGACTAACGCTTGGATAGAGAGCAAGTTGAACCAAATTCCTTCGCGTACCTTTCAAAAAGGCCTCGGGGTAAACAGGTGTGATTCTTTGGCGTTCTGCTCCACTCACTCCTCGTCATATCCACCCCGTTGATAAGCAACTTCTCGTGGAAAGTGAAATTTGTGTGCAGACGTCCAAAACACTCGTATATCTTCTTTTTAGAATTTTTAAATTTGTCCTTTATACTACCTTCGTCTTTAGTTTGATAATATCCCTCGGCACTTAAAAAGGTGGCCTTCGCTTCTTTGGAAAAGTTGTGGACATTTTCCAGATAGGCTCGTAGATGATAGAATCCCGTGCCTGACGATATGTTGACCTGATTTAAATATACGTCACACTGGTTGAATATGGAGTGCAGAAAGTTTGTTTCAGGGTATACAGCATATTTGTCATCGCAGTCCGTTCCATCAGAATGGGCTATACGTAGCTTAGCGTACATGTGCACACAGCTTGGATCAAAAACGTAAGGGCCTGAGCTGGGTATCACGAATTCTATAGGTGCACTCGGGGAACTAATTGTGTTTAAAGGGTTAATTGTAATAAAATCACTGTGCTCAATACAAACTTGAGTTGGAGGCATCTCAAAAAGGGACAGCTCCGATTTACAACATTGTGAACTACATGGGTGGATGAAGCGTGCCATGACGAGTTAGAAATAGTGCCTCCTCTCTCGACAAGTAGTAAACAAACTATGATTCATGAGATCAATGTCCTTAGCTTATATCAGTCAAAAAAGTGGTCAACCATAGGTTTCATTCGCTTACAGCACTTCTTTTTTTATATCCTTTTACGTTTAATACCACGTGACCCCTTCTTCCGGACAGCCCTCTTCTTCTTCTTCCCGCCACCACGCATTTTTCTCTTTGCATCTTTGATGATTTCGTCCCGTGTACGTTTTAAATGTTTTTTTAGAGCTTCTTCAGGTTTAGCCCCAGCCAATATGTCTTCTGCAGTGTTAAGACCTGATTGTAGCGCTTTCCTTCCGAGGTATCTGGCACCCCTCTTCAGCAAAGGAACAGCCGTACGTAGTATGGATGAAAAAATGGACCCAAGTCCACTACCGCGCTGGTATCTCACCCCTCGATAGACGGGGAAAGGCTTTCTATCCATTATAACTCAGTGCGTCGAAAGTGTAGCTTCACTGTTAAGCTCCCATTACCGAATGGGAAGTTTTCACCCTCAATCGTTCTTATATATATTGAGATATTGGTTATTAAATTAGTTGCGACATTCACATAATGGGGTCTGTCATATGAAATACTCAAACTCCTTCCTTTATGGTTAGGGATGTGGGCAATGCGCAGCAGGCGTGCCTGGGTATCCACAACAAACTGGTGCTCCACTATATTACTGTAAATATAGCACATGTCTGGGGACTGAGAGCTTTCAGCCAATTTCTCCATCTTCAATTGATACATTAATCTCGACAAGTCATGCTGTGCCTCGTGAAATGTGTCTCTTTGGATGGCTGCGCTATATCGTCCATTGCTTATAATTTTGAACACTCTTCGATCTTAATACGTCTGTTAGTCTTTGATTTTAGGATTAGTGTATGTGCAGGGTTTCCTTTGTTTACGATTTCGTATACTAAATCATTCGTAAGGTTTGAGTTTCTTAAACTTACGTTTAAGTCTCTCACAACATCCTCGACCGAACCATAATGACCCGGTCCTAGTCTTACTTCTGTACTGTAATACCGTGCAACCTTAGTCCGAGCGATACGTATAGTTTCATCCATAGCTACTCCAGTTTTTTCACACTCGTCAATGTCTCTAAGAATCGTAAAAACGGATTCTTTATATTCAATATTTAAAAAGAGGGTCTCCAGCTGAATTTCGCATATCCCCACCTCATAAGAATCACGACACAATTCAATGGGCCCGTGGAGTTCTGTTACAAAGTTGGCTAGTGTGTTGTTAGGGTGTACAGACAGGGACGAGGAGGACGGGAGTGTGACGTAGAAATGGTTACCTTACTTTATGAACCTTATGTTGTTTCGTGCGTTGGTCTCTCTTCACACGGAGGTCAAGCTGGTGGACCCGCCTCTACGAAGGAGCCATGTTGCATAATATTTAAGCTTCATTATTGCATCAGCTTTTATATAGGTGTTGAAGCTTTCTGGGTACCCTAGCCATTTCACCAGGTACATTTTTCTCTTTCCTGAACCTTTGCTTCCTAAAATTTTCTCAATTTTAAACACATTTTTTCCTAAATTAAATGCAACTTTCTGCAATTCCTCGCGGTAAAAGCCTCCTGAGATTTCTTCCCCATTCAAATCTTCAATGTAATACATCATCATCTCACCTTTAGGTCTCATAGCCCTAACTTTAAAAATCTCACGTGTCCATCCTTGCTCAACACCCTTTGCGAATTTATTCCCCGAACGCGACAGCCTTACATAATCATTGATTTTGAAGCGCGCAGAGTGTGGTGGTGGTGTTGGTGATCCATCTCTTCTCGGGAGCGTACCTCTTTCTAAAACTTCGTTAGGTGTTGTCCCAATCGTGCGATGGTGTGAGCGGTTGTAGGATGATGCCAATGATTCCAGAATGTCTAGAAATCTGTAGTGTTTTTTATGTAAAATAGCGGTGCATGCGTTCCTTTATGGTACGTTGAACTCTTTCAGCTAAAGAAGCCTTATGTATAGAATTGGTTGTGTAATAGCTGATATTAAACTCTGTCAACATGTTCTGAAAAGCACGGCCTATAAATTCCTTCCCCATATCCGTACAAAAATAGCCAGCAACCCTGTTTTCTTTTAACATTAGCGTTTTGGTGGCTTTAGCAACTGTTTCAGGTGATTTATTTTTCAGAGGAACTAGCCACAGATATCTAGAGAATACATCTATTATGAATAGAATGTAACGGTAACCATCGTTATACACAGAATATCTTTGCATGGCTGTTAAATCTGCTTGCCAAATAGAATCAATCGAGGAAGCCGTTGTCTTGGCTGTTTTAAACCTTTTTCTCACAGGCTTATGAAGCGTATAAGCGTCCTGCTCCCGCAAAATTCTTTCAACATCTTTTTTCCTACTCCGTAAACACTTCTGTACAGTCTATCTACGCCGCCATAGGAGGCTGGGTTAGAAATATCATAATAGCGTTTACTTAATACGTTAGCCATTTGCGTATTTTAGAGGCACGTGGGTAGGGTTGACCGTTGTTTAACCTCTTCTTCCTCCTCTTCAAAGGTGTTACCGCCGGGGGTGACGGCGTCTTCAATTGTGCCACATGCGTTGCATGTTCCAAGTCTTTTAACCTGTTCAGATTTCCTATCAACGTTTTAGGGACATTTATTTGTTGTAGTCTTGCTTTAATATACTTCCATCCTGATGGTGATGGCCTATCCACTTTCTCACCAGATCATGGACAATGTCTACGATATTCGACCCCTGTACCTTTGATCCTTCCACAATGATCTCGCCTGTATCGGTCCATTGTATGGCTGGGTCCTCATTCAATAGATTATAAAGACTTAAACCTTTATTCCTCAATGTATGTGGGAGGGTGCTTTTTAATACATGCTCGATATGTTGTGTGGCTGATCCCTTAATTTTTGGTTGGTCAGCTGTATCGTCAGGTACAGATCCTATGTCGCCATGTCCATCGTCCCCCGTGCTGTGCCTAATAACCACAGGAATCTCTGTCGGGTTCTTATAATTTTCGTACTCGTGAAGAAATTTCTGCAGAGCTTCTTGGTATAAGATTCTTTTCTCATCAGGTGTTTTTTCACTGTTTAATAGGGCTAGCAATTCGCTTTCCATTCTTTTAAGTCTGCTTTTACGGGGATCTAGATCCGTGTCTGGATTCCTTTGCAGTGAAGCGTACACCTCGTGTGGAATCACTACCACTTTCTTCATTATATTAATCTAGTCAGTAAAGGACCCAAAACTGAAAATAAGATGGGGAGAAATGACCCTCCTGTTTGTACAATAATTCGTTTTTTCTTCGCTACAGTTTGACTTTTACGAGCGAGTGCACGTATTATGTTCTTGTAACGGCGTAGGCGAGCCTTCTGAGGGGGTTTCATTGATACATTGCAATTTATAACGTTAAGACAGATTTCACAGATGCATTTTAAAAAGTCGGTCGATATTTTTAATAAACATCTGTTGCATTGCCCGGGGCAGTCGATGATAGATTTTTATTAATTCACGGTATTTCTTTAGTCTCTTTGTCATTCTGGAATATACACCGTTTCAGGCTCGTTTGGAAATATATTCGTTCTTAGAAGCACCCTAAACGTGTTTCGCGGATGAAGGTCGCAAAGCAAATATCCGTAACGCGTGCTTGTAGCTTCTTTATAAACTTCCAAAAACTCCTTACGCTGATTCGGGAACATTTGATTGGCTAATACCCCAATTTGTGATACTCTCTACGTTGTGCGAATAAGACTAGATATTGTGTATTTAACGACACATCGCGCATGTATCTATTTTTGAAAAATAGATTCTGATTGATGAAGAACACGCTTATGTTAAGATGGTGGGAGAATACTGTAAATGTCTCGGCAAACGTTTTATCCATCTCCAACATGAGATCGTCAATTACAATGACTGTATGTTCATTTCCCTTTAACGAATTAACGTCATATACGCCTTTGTGGAACAAAATATCATCTTGGTACTCGTTGAACACTGATTGATACGTCGAATAGCACCATATAACTTTATGCACAAATTTCGAGAACATCTCTCCCTTTTCTTTAATGATTTTAAGCATAAACACAGTTTTACCACATCCTGTAGGTCCAGATATAATACATGTGGATGGGCTCGTGAATCTGAATTTTTCTACAGAGTCCATTTCTAACACGTCACACTCCTAAGTGGATCATTTACAAAATATTACAAATTTTGAGTGCTGTTCCTTATATTTTGTTTTCTTCTCCCACAGAACCGTGAATGACGATGAGGTACAGCACCCCATCATCGACATTACGGATGACCCCGACGACAGTGTAGTTGTGATCACAGAATCCTCCCCTGCCGAAACCCTCACCAGCGATACCGGTAGCACGTCCAAAGCGGAGGTATGATGAAGAGAACCCCACGTCAGGTATAAAGCGACCGAAATACGCGCCTGTTGTTAGCCAACCACCACCAGTAATAGATCCCCAACCCTCAACCTCTTACGCAACAATCCCCCCAGCAGCACCTCCCGCTAATATATCCCCTTATTCATCCGCCACAGTTGCCCCCCGTTCTGTTGAGTCTACAATAATAGACTCCAGGCCCTCAACGTCTTACGCAACAGCCCCCCAGCAGCACCTTCCGCTAATATATCCCCTTATTCATCCGCCACAGTTGCCCCCCGTTCTGTTGAGGATGATATAACGTTTGAGTTGGTGCGCTCCGCAGCCCCCACCCCAGCCTTGACTAGAAATCGGTATAGAGTCAGGGTCGACCCTAGAGCCATGTATAGCAATGGAATTGAGCGCGGGCTACGCCGGGTTGTACAGCGTATTGTAGAGTTTGCTCTTCAGAACCGCGACGAGCGTGAAGTCAGGACGAGTCTGTCCTTCGGATTCGGGTCAGATGACGGTGATGTAGATGATTATTGGGTAGTAGTGCCATTTAGACGTTTGGCGGCTGAAGATGTAGAATATATATTAGGACGTATAATGCAAGCCGCCCAAAGTAGTATAGCCTTCAATATGGACAACTTCACGGTAAATATTGATCGTGTATTCCGTGTTGCGGGTCATAGTGCCATACCGTATACTCTTAACCTCAATTCTCAAGCTATTTATAGACGGCATATAAACGTCGATCGTGGTTGCGGCTTTATAGCAGTAGTCTTGGCTCGCATGTTTACTGTACAAAATACACGGCTCAAAAAATTTGGCTGCCTACGGTCGTGGAACGTGCCCGTAAACTAGCTGTAGACTGTGAACTTGAATTTGACTGTAATATGGGTCCTGAAGAGCTGAGAAGGGTAGAACAGGAAATGAATGTCGTATAGTTGTATTTGGGTTGGATGATCATCGTAGGACTGTGTATGTTTTTAAAAGCTGTGTGAGAGATCGTACAAGGCCCCTACTTATTTAGGTCTGTCAGGGCAACGTATCTCCCCATCCGTAATATAAGGTGCTTTACGCGAGTTATGACAAAAGTCGAAAATATGGGAGACATCATGATTTGTGTAAGGGGTGCCTCGAGTTTGCGGATGATATAGTGAGACATTGTAAAGAATGTCACATGGTATGTGAACAGTGTAAAAGCACCAAATGTGAAAGCCGTGTAGTTGAAGCTGAGAAGAGAGACTGTGATGTGTGTAGACGCACATTCTTCAATAATAACTGCTTTGAGCTCCATAAATCAACTGGCACGTGCAGGAAAATGAGAATCTGTGAATGTGGTATGTTTCACACAATGGATAATTGGGGAAATTTAAGCACAAGTGTGACGAAATTCACTGTCCTACATGCCAGGAGGAGTATAAGGCGGATGGAGTAAAGCATGTATGTTATATGAAAGATGCTAAGCCTAAAAACAAACCCTGTATAACTGTATACTACGATATAGAAACATATACGAATGCTGAAACCAAAGAGGTAATTCCACATTTACTTGTGAGCCAGACTATCTGCGATGATGTATGGAGATCGAATGTGACGAGTGCCCCAAATGCGGTAAACGGACAAACGTTTTTAAAACGAATGTCCACGATAGTCCTGTGAAACTATTTGTGTCCTATATTGTCAAGTTAGCCGACAAGTTCAAAAAATGACTGTGTATATTCTCGCCCATAACGGGCAAAGTTTGACACGCAGTTCCTTTATAAGGAGTTGCTTGAGCACGAATCCTCTGAGATATTTACAGGTGATCCATTGAAAAGAGGCAACAAATTAATACAGATGCAAATAAGAGGCAATGTACAATTTAAAGACACTTTATTATTCACACCTTGTAAATTAGCAAAGCTACCCAAGGTGATGGGGGTAGCAGCTGAAGTTTCCAAAGGATACTTCCCTTACACTTTCCTCACCAGCGAGACTTTAAACTACGTAGGCCCACCACCACCCAAACATTATTTTAACTATGACTGTATGAGTGTAGATGAACGTGAAGACTTTGATCGATACTACAACAGTTTTAATGAAAGTAATCCTTATAATATAGCTGATGAATGTGAGCGTTATTGCGTGAATGATGTGCGCGTGCTTAGAGTATGTTTCCAGGCCTTTAGAAGGATGTACATAGGCCGTTTCAAATGCGATCCGCTGCAAGTCGCAACCACCATCGCGTCATTATGTTTTACGGTGTTCAAGAATAACTTCATGCCTAAAGCCACCTTAGCCATTATTCACCGAAACAACCCCCGCAGTTACGGACACAAGGCTATTTACTGGCTCATACACCTACAGCAACAGACAGGTGTATACATAAAGCACGCCCGCAACACGGGTGAAGTACCCATTAAGATTAATGGTCGTGTTTTTTGGGTTGATGGGTTAAGTGAAAACCATGTCACTGTGTGAAGACTGTGTACTCCTTTAACGGATGCTGGTGGCATGGATGCCCCCGTCCTGAGTGCGGAATCGCCGGAGATATCCACGGTAGATCTCCTGTCGACTGTCTTGCGTGGACCCGCACCCGCGATCAACTTATAGGATCCAGTTCACTCACAAAGTCTTGTGGGAGCATGAATATGATGCACGGATGGAGACAGACGAGGTGTACCGTGAGGAAATAAACACGATCAAGCGTTCAATGGTGCTGGATCCTCTCAAATGTGGTGATAGCTTGTTTGGAGGACGTACAAATCCATTCAGACTATACTTTCCACCTACGGAGGGTGTGAAGCTCCATTACTACGATTTCTGTTCTTTATACCCATACGTGATGAAGAACAATCCGTACCCCGTGGGCGCTCCTGAGAAACTGGTGGGACCTAACCTGCCCTCCATCAATGAATTTTCAAGAAATTTGAATGATCGTTACTTTGGGCTCTCTTTCGTAGACGTACTCCCCCCACGCAATTTATGGATGCCAATCTTACCTGTCGTTATCGACCACAAGCTCATGTTCCCCTGTGCGTGAAGTGCGCGGAAGAGAATAACGGCGATTGTAACCATATACCCCACCAGCGTAAGATCAGAGGCGTATATACAAGTCCTGAGCTGGCCCTAGCCGTACGCCATGGGTATAGAATACTGAAGATACATGAGGTGTGGAGGTTTCAGAAGCTACCCAACCTTTTCACACCATATATAAACGCATTTTTGAAGGATAAGGTTGAGGCATCAGGGTATCCGCGAGGAGTTGATACCGAAGATGAAAAGTCTGCCTATATTCAACGTTACCGCGACCGCGAAGGTATACAACTTGATCGTGCCCAAATTGCAAAGAATCCTGGCAAGCGCTTTAGTGCAAAGTTGTGTCTAAACAGTCTATGGGGAAAATTTGCACAGAATACCGGCAAAGGGAACATTCATTTGGCACAAAGTTATAGTGATGTCTGGGATTATGCCAATGCTCCCGATAAAGAGGTCATGGAGATCGTGAATGTAGGTAATACTTACATAATAAAGTACAACAACACTGAATTGGCCACAGATACCTCAAGGGTTACAAACATACCTGTGGCCAGCTTCACAACAGCCTACGCCCGCATAAAACTTTGGGGTCTATTGCATTCTCTTGGGCGGAGAGTATTGTATGCCGATACAGATAGCGTGATATTCACAGAGAGGGAGGGTGAATACATGCCTGCTATTGGGGAGTTCCTCGGCGAGCTCACTGATGAGATCAAGGATGAGTATGGGGACAACGCATACGCCGACTCTTTTGTCTCAACAGGACCTAAAACTTATGGGGTACGGGTGAGGGTGGGGGAGGATATGAAATATATCGTGAAGGCAAAGGGTATTACGCTCAACCATGCGAATCGGCGGGTTGTTAACTTTGAATCGTTGAAGGATCTAGTGTGTTTGGACGATGATGAGGGCGAACGACCCCCAACTAACTGTAGGCACCCACAATTTTCGGGCGCAGAAGCTGGGGGGCGTGAAGGAACTTAGGGGAACGAAGGTGTGCCGTAACACCTATAGGAAACGTTACCAGTTACCTGGTACCTATGATACCGTACCCTTTGGATACCATAACCTTTGATGCGTCTATTGTTAACTTACTTATCACACGTATTTGTAAAATGTATGTCTTGTATATAATCTTTGATGTATCTATTGTTAACTTATTTATTACACGTATTTGTAAATATATATAACTTGAATATCTCGTTTATTAAATCGTATTTGTAAATATATATAACTTGAATATCTCGTTTATTAAATAAATCATGTTTCAATTAGCGTTTCACTTTCTCCTTTGTGTGTGTGTGTGTGTGCACAGGTGAAAGTTCTAAGCTCCGCCCACTGTAAGACCAGCAACGTGAGTCATGCTACTATCTGGGATTCCCTGCGTGGTCAGTTGACTGCAGTAAGCCCTTGAGATCAGACGTGTATTCGCCAGCGTAGAAGAAAATGGCTACCTTTAATATTGCTTGTACAACGTTTATGAAATGGTATTCAGCAAAGTGTGAAGATGTGGTGGATACCGAAAAACTTCCTATTCCCCCTCCTATGCCTCTTTTAAAACCACATTGGATCGTGCGAAGGAGCAAGATGTACAAATACTCTACGGATGTTCTGGTGAGACCGTTGCAGGCTTTCGTTGCACAGACGATGTGCTGAAGTATGCTGTAGAGCTAAACTTTATAAAGTCTCACATATACCGTGAAGTAAAAGAAACAACGCGTGCAGAAGAGAAGCAGCAGATATGGATAATGAGTCTTGTGGATGGGTGGTATGACAAGCGGTATTATGTCATGTTACACCATGTCGATTACTCATACCCTACGACTGAAAATGTGAATCTCGTCATCATGGAGAATCTTAAGTATTTTTATCACTATATTAATGTATATCATGATGAGGTTCGTAGTGAGGTTGTGGCTAGTGCCCTGCGTGAGTTTTTAGCAGACTTTAGAGACGATATCGTTTGCTAGGCAGAAAGGAAAAATATGAGCATATGTTCCTCTCAAATAGTGCGCCGGAGTGTGAAGATGTTTAGGAGAGATAAAACATTATAAAATGTGCCTAGTTCGTGAAAATTATCCTGAGGGAAACTGTCTGGTGCGTATTCTGGTAGTGATAAAACGTTAAAACCGAAATTAATTCTTGTACCGGAAAAAAAACACCTACCCAATATAATGGGGTACAACAATTCGCCGCACACGTTTCATTAGATTATGGTGCGACTCGCACCTCACGGATCATACGAGTTCGAACAAACCCATTCACGTATCATCAGGGTGAGTCAACCGCCCATCGAACCGTTCCTGCCTACCTGCGTGCCTCACGCGGCTCATAGTTATCTCAGAGCTTGAACCGAGTGGACGTGCGCTCCTCGAATACGATGGAACTTCCTTTGAGCAGCATTCTCAACGCCTCGTACGATGTGTCCGTGACGAAATCGTTGCGCGTGTTCAGGCGTAAATCCGGTACCGTTAGCTATGTACTGGAAACGGAATGTAGACAAACAAACAAACGGAATGTTGTTTATTTAAGTGTCGAGGAGATGAATAGAATCTTCGTGATAGTTGAGAAGTGGAGTGAAGATCGTTATAAAATACCTGCTAACGTAGGTACAAGAAGAGAGCAGATTAGTGACGCACCCTCATACGCCGTTGTATGTACGTTGTGTATAAATAACGATCGGCCATGCATTGATATACGGCTGATGTGGAAGAATGCTTCTGATAATAACGCTCTTGTTCCTACGAAACCGTTTCATCCTCGACAGAATGTTTGAAATCGTCGGATTCCGCAAGCTGAAACCTATATTAGACGCGCGTGTTACGGATATGCTTTATTTTGATACAGTACTTGAATACGCATACACCGCTCTGCTCGATGGGTTTACCGAGTGTAGGGCTGAACAAGGTGAGAATGGTCTAGAGCTGGACGTTTATTTAAAAAGTTTAGACTCTTTGAAATATCATGAACTTTGGTACAAAGCAATTGATCGGTACAAGGCTGAGCTCACCTACACCGTTCACCTGAAGAACTATTTCTTTATATAACGAGCAGTTGTCGTAACGACTTAGAAGATTATTTCAATTGCGCTATGTTGAGTGAAGATGAGTTCACGATTGAAAAGCTCGGGTCGGTAGAAATAAACCCTCGATTGGAAAGGCGTGTTTATAAACTTGTGTTTAATAATGTAGCTAACGATGAACTCTTTGTGCGTGCTTTTGATTGTATTCTAGACGTATTTAAAGATGACTTACCAACCGGTTGTAAAGTGGGAACAAAAATAGTACTGAACGATATGAAAGCCCTTCATATCGAGTACAGGTTTCCCTATACTTTAAGCGGTGAAATATTATTAAACCGCGTATACTGCGTAATGCAGAGCAATAATGATGTAATTGTAGACTCGATTAAGTGCGAGTTTAGTATTTTGAAAAAAGTGAAATGTATTTATATATTTAACATATTTGTGTGTGTGTGTGTGTATATATATATATATTGCTATATTGATGATTATACGATTTCTTATGTTGCGCGGTAGAAGATAAAGTGTATGTATTTATTTATTTAGTTGTGTGTATATATTTCTGCTATGTTGATGATTATATTATTTCTTAGTTTTGTTTTTTGATCATTCCAATGTATATTTATTTCTATATATCTCCATAATTGTGTGTGTGTGTGTGTGTGTATATATATATATATATATATTTCTCCTGTACTGATATATTGACGGATATATTTTTTATTATATGCATATTCCTCGTTCATATTTCTTAAACTATTATTATTTTTAATTGATCATTCAAATGTATATTTATTTTCTATATATTTATAATAAACAGAATGATGTAATGTTGTTTTACTTAATTCTTTTGGTTGTAAACAATTATATTAAATGGCTGGTTACGCCTTCTAAACCTACTAGCGGAATTCTAAGCCAAATTTTAAGAATTAATTAAATAAATGGTACAATCTGGCAACTCAATAATGTATACCTGAACAATTAAAATGGTATCTGGCAACTTGCCCTAATAATGTATACCTGAACAATTAAAATAAAAAGTGGTATCGGGCAACTCAACCTGAACAAGCCATTTACGTCTTCTAAGCCAACTAGCCAACTGGCTGATTAGGAATCTATAAGACAACGGCCACTCGGCTGAAGTTTTATTATGCACTTGGCTCCTGCCAGGTGAACACCTCTCCTCCTTTCTCTCCTTCTCCTCTCTTTCTCTTGGGGGATAACGCCGCCTCCAAGTTTCATGACCCCTTGTTGCACCTGCAGCACCCCAACACCACCCTTTGCAACATTGAGTTGTTGCATACCCCACCCCTTTTGCAACCCCCACCCCCTTTGCAACATTGATCATTATATCTTGCAACATTGCAACATTCCTTCACTCTCCCTTTTTGCGGCTATACTACTTCGCCCCTCCTCTCCAATATTTATATGGAGTTTTTCGAAATTACTTACATTCCAAGAATCCTGGGGGTTGGAAATCCCTTGGTTGCGGTACGTCGACGATATTTTGTGTATCTGGCCCATGAATTGTGACCTGGATAACTTCCTCCTTCAGTTAAATGATCAAGTCCCCTCCATTAAGTTTACTTTAGAAGTGGAACAAGACAACTCAATCCCGTTTTTGGATGAGCGTGTACATAGGGAAAGCCCAGGTTTTAAGTTTAGTATCTATCGGAAAAAAAAAACAATTTGTCCTACGTACACTTTTACTGGGGACATGACACCTCAACTAAGAAGGCCATTTTTTCTTCAATGTTTCTCCGCGCCCTTAGGATCGCCATTCCGGAATACATCGATGCCGAATTAGAAAAAATCAACGGTATTGGAAGTGATCTGTGTTATCCATCTGCGTTTATGAAATCTTGTCTCAATAAGGCAAAACGAACTTTCTATCGTGTGAATAATAACATTCGTACTTTGTCAACAAATATTTCAGTACTTCCATTTTTCCCGGGCTTTTTAGGCATTGCTAATGTACTTAAACTTTTGGATATTAATGTAGTATTTTCATATAACAATAGTGTGAAAAATATCATAGTAAAAAATAGCCCTACCAATAATTCAGGCATTATCTATAAAATTGGTTGTAAACAATGTGATTCCTCTTACATAGGTCAGACGGGAAAGGATTTGCACACACGTATAAAACAGCATCAATATTCCGTTAGAACAGGACAGTCGTCCAATGCCCTTTTTGTCCATTTGTCAGAGTTATCCCACTGTATTGACTGCGATAATGCTTCAGTTTTATTTCACTCTAGCAACATTGTTAATAGAAATATTCTTGAGTCTGCCATTATCCAACTTACAAATAATTTCAACATAAGCAAAGCTCTTTTTCAACTCGATCCTGTTGTTTTGAATTCCTTCAGAACAGATTTAGATAAGAAGGGTAGAACGCTAAATCTTTGGTAAACTTGTATGCTACTCTAATAACTTTTATTTTTCAATTTATTTTTATATACATCGAACCTTAATCAAGAAGGGTAGAGTGCTAAAACCCGGGCAGATTCCCAGTATAAATTTGTATTTTTTTTTTTATAACATTGGTTGGAAACAATTCATTTAATCTTGTGCTATAAATCGGCATTTTTTTTTTTTATAACATTGGTTGGAAAGAATTCATTTGGTCTTGTGCTAAAAATCGATAGTTTTTCCTTACAAATTTGTATGCGCCTCCCACAATCCTTTAATTTTTTATATTTTTTATTTTTATTTTTATTTTTCCGTTTATTGTATATATATATATATATATATATATATATTATTTTTTTTTTCTGTAACCTATATATAGGCTGTAACTCTTTATGTACTTCAGTGTTCCTGAGGATGTCATTAGACGAAAGCGCTTGAGCACCATTCTGTGTTTCCTTTCCTTCGTGGTTTTATTCATCATAAATATTTTTCACGTGTTACTTTCGTGAAATAATTTTCATATATATATATATATATAAATTAAGGAACAATCCCCTTGAAACAGTGAACAGTGCATTTAACAAGAAAATTAAGCAACTTTTAAAGGGTAAAGAAATATTACTTAAACAGTTTCTGAGTACTTCGCCGTCATTACCCGATATGTATGGTCTGATTAAAACTCATAAGCCAAATAATCCTGCAAGGCCTATTGTTAGCTCTATAGGATCTATCTCATATAAGCTATCCATATGGCTTGTATCCATCCTTAATCCTCTCCTGGGCACAATTTCACAATCACACATAAATAATAATGTAGACCTTGTAGAAAAATTAAATAGTATCCGTGTCAATTACAATTTTAGATTGGTAAGCTTTGATGTTACCTCTTTATTTACGAGAGTCCCGGTGGAGGATCTATTAGTTTTTTCTTTCGGAAGAATTGGTTAAGCATAATTTGCCATTACCTGTGACTACCATTATAGAATTAGTTAAGCTGTGCATAGTAGACTCGAAATTTGTGTTTAATAATGAATATTTTAGGCAGAAATTTGGTATGGCTATGGGAAACCCCCTCTCTCCCATTTTAAGTAACTTATATATGGAGTTTTTTGTAAATTATTAAGGAAGATTCTGCCAAATTACGTTCCGTGGTTTAGATATGTAGATGATGTTCTTTGTCTTTGGCCAGAAACTTTAAATCTCAATGAATTCTTACCCAAGCTTAATAATTTAACTCCCTCTATCAATTTTACAGTTGAAATAGAAAAAGACTCATCGATCCCATTTTTAGATGTTTTAATATATAGGTCTGGAAAAAAGTTTAAGTACAATATTTACAGAAAACCCACTAATAATTGTTCCTATATACATTATTATTCGGCTCACCACATTAATGTAAAACGAACCGTTTTTTCTATTGTTCCTAAGATGCTTACGAATTTGTAGCCCAGAGTTCATTGATGATGAAATTAGTAAAACATATAAAATTGCGTTTGATTTAAAATATCCAAAAAACTGCATAGATAAATCTTTAAAAATGGCAAAGAAAACCTTCTACGAGGTAAAAGATAAGACTCCTTATACCACAAAAAACGTCTTAGCGTTACCATTTAGAGAAAATTTCTTTGATCTGCCGAAACTGCTGAGGACTTTTAACGTAAATATCGCGTTCAGAAATTTAGATGTAATTAAGAATTCATTGATTAAAAACTCCCCTTTAAGTGAACAGGGTTGTGTATATAAAATTTCATGCACAATATGTAATAAATTTTACATTGGTCAAACTGGCAAGACGCTTGAGTTACGTATTAAGCAGCATAAATACAGTATAAGAAGCGGCCAGGAATCTAACGCCATTTTCATTCACGTAAGAGATACTAATCATCCCACTGACTGGAAAAATGTCTCCAAATTAAGTTTTAGTAAATCTATTGTTAGTAGAAATATACTTGAATCGAGTGTGATCAAGAATAATACTGATTTTGTTCTTAATATTAACCCTGGACTTTATAAATAAATTAGATTCGTACATTGTTAAAAAAGTGATGGATTATTTTGACCGCATTCTTACCACTTAATTGCTTGCTTTAATTAAATAAATATTATTTTAATAATTGTTAACATTTTTATATGTACATTTTAATTGTATTATTTCTTTTATATAGTCTTTATGTACCTGATAGTTTATTAGACTTTTGAACAGGTTATCTATTGAAAAAAAAAAATTTTTTGATTGTTTTTAGATATTCGGAATATTCTGGAAGGAGCACGTGACGACGATTGCACCATGTCTTTTGTTTCCTTAGATTCTTACCACTTAATTGCGTTTTAATTAAATACTATTTCTAATAACTGTTATAATAATTTTTGTTTTGTGTACATGTTAATTGTCTAATTTCATTTATATAGTTTTTATGTATTCAATAATTTAGTAGCCTTTAGATTAAGTTATCTATTGGGAAAAAATCTTTAGATTGTTTTGTTTTTAAATTGAGTTGCCTATTGGGGAATTTTTCGCTTGCGTATTTAACTCAGTTACTTGGTAAATTCTGTCTATTTCTTTCTTGTCCCTGAAGATGTGAATATATCACGAAAACGCTCGGATTTCGTGTTTACTTTTCCTTTTCCCTGTGATTGTTGCTTATTAAAAAGATCACGTGTTTTTCTGTGATTTTACTGCATATATATATATATATATATATATATATATATATATATATATATATATATATATATATATCATTATTAAGCTCATAAAACATTAATTGAAATTTATTAATTTAATTATACCCGACCTCCTCGCAAGAAAATAAGTTAATACCGGTTGAGTGCCCAATAAAGCCTAACTCCATATCAAATACAAGAGGCTAATTAACAGTTGTATTATTTGGGGAAACGTTCAAAACCAGCGGCAGATTCAAGAAGATATTAATAAATTACTCGATACGTTCGTCTAAGTCTTCCACCGATCATAGGATAACCATCCTTAAAACAACACACACACAGGAACCGCGTCTTAAATTAATGCCGACAAAATTTATTAACGGAGAAACGTGTCCCCACACACAAAATATATATACAGTATATACATATAAAGAAAAACTTATCATGACAATCTAACGAGCCGTTAAGGGCGTGCAGTTGGCCTAAACGGGGATTCACTTAACTCGGTACTCAATAATTTTCCCTTAGTTTAAACATTATGAGGGTTACACTGTCTATTTACAATGTACAATGAACAATTCGAACGGAGTCAAATCCATCGTTAGTCGTGATACCCACTTACATCTTTTTATACGCAACAATTAATATAAAAATGCTCTCGTTCTCTTTATAGGCAGCTATTAATAACACACAGTTATATGCGCACGCACACGCACACACACACACACACACACACACACACATATATATATATATATATATATATATATATAGGGTGGTCCATAAAATCGAACTTTCGATTTTTCCAGCTCCCACCCGCCTAATCTGTCACTATAGCAGAAAATAAATTGTGAAAAATTTCACTCACATCGGTGCATAATTAGTGGTCGCTAAAGGTGTTATATGTTCTTCTCTGAGTCACTTATTACTATGATCTACTACAGGTGCTAATTAATGCGTTTTCTGCTCTTTCATAGGTTGGAGTGTTAAATATAGCTACATGAAATAGATTTTAATAGATATTGGTATACCATACACTGGTTTATATTAGTTACATTTACTTACGGTGACGGTCATGTCAAAAACACGTGGTTTTTACTTGTTAGACAAACCGGACCAAAAGATTTTAGGCAGTAAACTGCCTTCAAATGGCCAGGTCCTAGATGTTTTTTTGTACCATCAAGGTGGGGATAAGAAAGACACCAAACAAAGCGCGGAAGAAATGCTGGAGGAAGTGTTCTTATTTTGGGAAAGAGCCCGCATACCAACACACCGAAAGGACCACTGTTTTGGAGAAGCTTTTTTTCTTGTTCAAAGAGTGGCAGGCTTTGAAAAAGAACAAGGGAAGGCGAAATCCAAAACAAGTCCAAAACGAGACGTCTTTCAAAAGCAAGCTGAATAAGTTGTTCGACATTGCATGTGGAAACGCTCTCCAGATGATCCAGTATCAAGAAGATCACGACTTTCTTCTCGCTCAAAGAGAGCCCCGGTCGGCGTGGCATAATGGGCTCCGTCGACAAAAAATTGGCGGAGAAGGAGTGCAAAACGGAAAGCAGAGGAAGACGTCCGAAAGAGGAAAGCAGTCGAAGAGCAATCCTCGACATCCCAAACAGCCGAACTTGCTTCTTCAAGCTCTGCCGATGACGAGTTTCTTGAGGAAGCCACTGGAGGTTGTCCTTCTCCCCCCCAAAAAAGAACACGCCAGACCAAGACTATTTTCAACTCAGAATTATCTTCAGCCTTAGACAGGACGGGGATGAGTGACCGGATGGCGCTTTACATTGTATCGGAAACAGCTCGCAGCCTTGGTCAAAACCTCGAGGAACTGACTCTCAGCCGATCCTCTGTGAAGCGCAGCCGAGAGCTAGAAATAGCTTCGGGAAGTGGGCAACAGCTGATACAAGCGGTGTTCGATCTCTTGCAACTTTGGGGACAAAGTGAAAGAGTGGTGGGGATGTGTTTCGACACTGCCGCTGCTAACACTGGCCGTCACTCAGGATGTTGTTTGCTCCTAGAGCAGAAGTTGCAGAAAGAGCTGCTCTACTTTGTATGCATGCATCATATCATGGAGCTAGTTGTCGCCGCCGCGTTCATGGCGTGTCATGACGCAATTTCTGGTCCTAAAGTTCTGTTATTCAAGAGATTCCAGCAACAGTGGAACTACATCGACAAAAGCAAGTTCCAAACAGGTGTCGACGACCCCACTGTTGGTCCATCCCTATCACCAGTCAGAGGAGAACTTCTGAAGTTCGCCAAAGACCAAATCCTGCGCGAAATAATACCAAGACGATTACAATGAATTTTTGGAACTCGCCATTGTCTTCCTTGGTGGAAATCTCGAATCGCCGATTCGATTCAAGCCCCAGGTACGATGCATCACGCCCGCTGGATGTGCAAGGTCCTGTATTCTATCAAGATGTGGATGCTCCGGGAGCAATTGCAACATCTCACACCGAAAGAGAAAACATGCTTGCAAAACATGAGCATCTTCGCTGTGACAGTCTACCTGAAGGCATGGTTCACTGCTCCGATGGCCGCTTCCGCTCCAGCCCAGGACCTTTGCCTCTTGGAATCATTGAGGTCGTATTCATAGCCAAAGATCTCCAAAGCAGCCAGTCAGAAGCTGGCATGACAACTTTGGTACCTCTCTGAGAAAATAATTCCATTGGCCTTCTTCGATGCCGATGTTCCATCTCCAATGAAACGTCAGATGATCGCAGCTCTATGAAAAAAAGAGGGTGGAGAGCAGATTCCAAAGCGTGTCAACCCGTCTCTCAGTTCGTCTTTGGAGAACCTTGTGACGAAGAATTCGATGAGGTTCTTCGAACGACTGCAATTGTCTGCAGGTTTCTTGAACAAAGATCCGGATGAATGGGAAAAATGGAGGAGTTTCAGGCGGCGCTTAGGGTTGTGGAAAACTTCAGGGTGGTGAATGACCACGTCGAGCGAGCTGTGGCCCTCGCCCAACAGTACAGCGGCCGCCACACCAAAGACGAGGAGCAGCTGCAGTATCTGCTGCAATTAGTGTTGAAGCATCGCCGGAAGTTTCCGGATGCCAGAAAAAGCTCTTTGACTGGGCGACAATGAGTGGTTTCCAACCATGACACCCACGTCGTAGAACGGATAGTACTCATCCATCAGCTCGTGGATGGGGAGGACCCAGAGGCGGTGGAGCTGTAGTGCATACCATATAATACCTATTACAGTGATAGAAGGATAAATTTTGAAATTCGTGAGCGACCCCTAAATATGAACTGATCGAAACGAAAATTTACATGCCACATTTTCTCACAGAACCTCACAACTTCAGTGGGTGGGAGATAGGAAATATTAAAAAACAATTCCCCTATATAGTTATGGACCACCCTAATATATATATATATATAAAATCCGCGTCATTTTTAACATCCGCATCCGCACTTCTGACTGCGGATATTATGCGGATATTACTTCTAATAAATTATGCAATTTACAATTAAATTAGCTTATAAAGTAGCTTATAAGGCCCAGTCATGCACATTTCATGCATAATACTCTCGTTATTTTTTTCCGTGCACCTTAAGACGTCCGTAGCTCCGCAACGGTTGGAAACAGCACCGATGTTGTATTAACTTTTTTACTCGATATCACCTCCCAAAGTATGGCAGACCGGTTGTAAAACACCCTGTATATTAGGGTGGAGTGAAAATATTAAACCGTCTTGCCTCACTCATGATTTGGTGTATTGACCCTCTAGAAATTCTAAAATGAAAATATTTTCTTTTTATTACCCTCCACCCGCCGCATTTTTGCCAGGAACTCATATTTTGAAAGACCCCTAGTATAATATCTATCGGTTTTTGAGAGACGATATCGTGTTATATTGTGCATTATTTAGTTATAACTATGAGAACGAGTAAATATATTGACACAACACAACCGATACTTACTAATCACCAACTACTTAAGAACACACAGACGCTTATCTAAACATCAGTCTCACGCGAGGTCAATGACATCCTGCATATGGCTGATAAAGGATGGGGGTAGGATCCGAATGCTGCATATTGTAGCATGGGTGGCTACAAAGACTACTGAGTAAAATATGTTTACTTTTTAGTTTTAGAGCTTTATATAATTTGTTTTAACTAATTCCGTGTTTTGTATTTTTTCAGATTTTCATAATGTGATATTTCTGTAGAAATTTAACCTCAGACCTAAATATGGCAAAATCCCTACTATCTTGACAGTCAGTAAGCAACATTTTCTGTTCGGAATTCCAAGTAAATTGCCACATAATGTCTTACCTTCTAATATGCAGGTTGGGAGATATTTTCTTCTCCTGAAGGAAGGCTCATCTGCAAAATTGGCAAATAATGATATTCTCGAAACGATAGCAGAATCATTGGTCGAAGTGTAGAAACGTTCATCAATACCCTCAATGAGTAAAAAATCCATAATTACCAAGCTGAAACGCTTTACCGACAAGGTTACGAAACTCAATCGATCCAAAAGCAGTGCGAAGCTTATTGAATTGTTCAAAAACTCATTGGTAGAACGCTTTGACATTTGTGTCTGTAAATGCAACTTCATTTCGCACCAAGATTTTGGCTGCCGAAAAAGCGAATGTAAAAAAAACATATTATTTGTGTTTGTCCCAAAGAATCAAGAATTCCCAAAGAGGAACTGAAATTCTTTGATGATCAGAGGACTGTGCGAAATATGGTGATTGAAGGTGTGGATGTTACCCTTTCAAGATCTAAGGCAAAAAGAAATGCAAGAAAGTTGAATGAGCAAAAAGGAAGTAAGCGAAGAAAAATAATCATGCATGACGAATTCGAAAAGGTAGTCATTGATGATATGCTTTCACCTGATACTAATACTGATCTCTCTAGTACCGAAGAAAGTTCCACAACTGAGTCTGAATACGAATGCTCCAACATTCAAATGAGAGCCCCTTTACCCAATCTCGCCATGGAAGCCGACAGATTTGGTGTTTCAAATAGGGCTGCATCGGCCATTGCTTCAGCTACTTTGGTGGATTTGGGTATCATTACCGAAAAAGAGAGTGACTTTTTTATTGATCGAAGTAAGGGGAGAAGAGAGAGACAGAAATTGAGAAAAACATTACAAGTTGAAGCTGCACAAAGTTGTGGTGATGTTAAAGCTTTATATTCTGATGGGAGAAAAGACAAGACGTTGGTAAAGACAAATAAAGATGGTAAATGGTACCAGGATGTAATTGTTGAAGAACATTATGTACTGTTGAGTGAGCCTGGTGGAGAATACCGTAACCATTTGAGCTCTAAATCTGGAAAAGCAAGTGATGTATCTGAATCGTTGTTAGCTTACTTGAATGAAGTGACACTAGACCAGAATCGCCAGGTGATAGGGTGCGACAGTACGAGTGTCACCACTGGGTCTAAAGGTGGCATAATCCATTTCATCGAGCAGAAGCTGAACCGACCATTGCAATGGAGCATTTGTATGTTACATACAAATGAACTTCCCTTAAGGCATCTGTTTGGGCGATACGACGGGAAAAGAACTGGGCCAAGATCATTCAGTGGATCTATTGGTAATGCTCTTAAGACGTGTCATGAGATGCCTATGGTAAAGTTCTCCCCGATTACGGGTGGGGCCGATAGCATCCCGTTCTCACAGATGAGCTCATAGAAGATTTAGGTAATGATGAACAATACATGTTCAGAATAATTGGGGCCATAAGAGAAGGATATGTTGACGGAAGCATAGAGAAACTCAAGCCTGGTCCCCTTAACAACTCTAGATGGTTAACTCTAGCTAACAGACTATATCTTTTTTATGTCTCCCAAACGAATCCCTCCAGAGAGTTACGTAGCCTTGTTCTGTTCATAGTAACAAACTATGGTCCTAACTGGTTTACTATAAAATTTAAACCGTATCTGCCTGATGGACCCAAACATATCTTTGATGCGATAAAAAGGTTCAACCTGTTACCCCAAGATATACAAAAAGTTGTCCAACCTTATATATCACGGAATGCCTATTTTGCTCACTCAGAAAATATTCTTCTATCAATGCTGTCAGATAGTGAGCTAAAGCTGCGCAAAGTTGCAATCGATCGAATAATACAGACAAGAAAGTGTAAGGAAGCCAATACAAAGAAAATCAGAGAATTTAAAGTACCGAAATTGAACTGCAATGTATCACAATGGACAGACATCATCTTCTGGGATAGGATTGATATCAGTGAACCACCTCTCACTTTTAAATTGTGTGATGAAGAATTGCTTGAGTACGAAACAAAATGTTTCAAAGTTGAGCAATACCCCATTCACAGACAGAATGTCGAAAGAGCCGTGAAGTTGGTTGCGGATGCATCAGCATCATCAGTAATATCACAGGAATCAAGAGACAGATTTATTAGGTCAAGAATAAAAAGTCGCTCTCTGCTTCCCTCACTTGAAACCAAAAAGGATCTGATGCCTCTCCTGAAAAAATAATAATATTTGAGATGAGCGAGTTTTATATCGCGTTCAAATGTAATTGATTTACGGCATCCAACCAAGTGAGACCAGATACAATTTTATTTCAATACAATGTATGCACAATGGTGTTTTTTAACTATAGTTTTGCATTATAAAGCGTTTTTCTTCAATTATTTTTTTTGATAGAGCACTTAGTTTTTATGTTATGAGCATATTTTTATTTATGGACAACCGGCTAATGGCCATTTTGCTTTTATGTAAAAATGCGAGATGGTTTGAGTTACAAACATTAAATGAATGAATACATCATTTTTATGTTCTAATACACCAAAAAACAAGTGAGGCAAATAAATTTGAAATAGAAAGTTGTGTTTCACTCCGCCCTACTGTATATGATTATATATCTGCATATATACATTTATATCCCTTGAAAGTATTTTATTATTTTTTTCTGACTTGACCTGGTTTTCTGCACTGTAGTGAACAATTCAACGTTTTCTTCGTTACTTACTTTTACTTTACTACTTTCCTTTTATCATTGCCCTTTCTTCTCTTTACACTCGCTCCGTTGTACTTTATAAACGTGGGTAGACCGCTTTAGCCTTTGGGCGCCATTAAAATTTCTAACAATTAAAGGAACCAGAGATAAATTACACTTTATTATTACTATATACTGACTTTTTATTTACGCCGAAACAATTGAACAAAAGGGGTAAAGCGAGTGCGGACCCATCGTTAATCTTTTATCGCGGAGAGAGACAATTACCAATTTTAAATCCACAATAACATACTAATAACGAAAACCACCTAAGACACACCCATTTAAGGACTGAATTTGGGCATTTCAGCCTCCAACCTCGGCACATTTCGGGTGTTGACAGCTAGTATTTTATATTCTTAATTTCATATAAAATATTATTAAATTTTTATTTACGTACACAAACTCATTAAATTTCTCATTAAACATTATCTTCTTTATTAAACAAAACATTATTAATTTCCTTTAACAAAACATTAAATTCTTATTTGACATTATTATCTTCTTTATTAAAAAAATACCATTACACGACAGCACACGTACACACAATCATATTATATATGTGAAAATGAACAATGAATAATTCCTACATTCATATAATTCTTATATTCATTCATATAATTCTTATGTTCATTCGTATACTTCGTATATTTATATAATCCTTATATTCTTATTCATATATTCATTTTCGTGTAACGCTGGCACGAGCTTGGATAAAATTTTGATTTGCTTTCCTTTTTTATAATTGGTGAATTATTTCTTTTTAAACAACTCGATCATTTTTGTAGACTTAGCTTAATAATGTAATCTTGTTCATTTCCTGTATACATTCTCTCTTCGTTGTAAAAGATGAAGTCATGTCCTGCTTAACGTTTAATTTTTAATCTTAAGCCTCTCATTTTTGCCAATGTGCATGTTTGTTTGTAATTCGTGATGGGAAGACATATTTCAATTTCCATTTTTAGTTAACTCGGCAGATCATGATAACATCAGATCTGTCAATATGCGGTTTAAAATAAAAATATGGCTTCCTCTTGCTTAGCAATCTAGACATTGATACAGCAAAAATATTTGTTTTGTCTTTAAATGTTTTGCAAAGTAAATCAGCCTATTGAGAATAATAAAAAAAACCAGATTAGCATCAAATAATATTGATGTCAGTAAAAAAATTCAATATAAAAACCCATAAAATTTCTCCAGTATTCATTCTGATCTGACTGATCTAACTTAGAGGCTGTAACATTTTAGCAATAAATTATAGTCAGAGAAAATCTTTGTCTTCTCCTTCGAGCCTTGCTCCCTTCAGAGAACTTAGTCTTAATTTGAGAAAAATAATTTCCCGATACGTTATCAGAAGAATCGGGAAACCTTCAGAGAATTTATTAAGCCTCACAGAATCCTCCGATCCATTACAAGAAGAAATCGGAGAGTAGTATAAGAGAAATTTCTGCGATTTCCTATACGGTACCATAGTAACAAATCCGTTGCTGCCACCTAACCTGAATCCCCGTCACTTCGAACCAACGCAGGCCATAGACGGAGGGTTCAACATATATATATATATATATATATATATATATATATATATGTAAATCAGCGAAATCAGCAGAAAAATCAGCGAGGCAAATGAAGTGGAGGCCTTGCAGAGGGACACAAACAAAATATACAAATGGTCAGAAGAAAACAATAGGACATTTAACACCGAGAAATTTCAGCTCTTGAGATATGGTAGAAATGAGGAAATTAAACAGACTGCATATTATGCTCCAGATAGAAAAGAAATTCAGAAAATCACGAAAGCGGTCGAATTGGGAGTAATAATGACCGATGATGCCAAATTTGAGACACAAAATCAGATAGCATTAAACAAAACAAAAAGAGTCGCGGGACAGGTACTAAGAACGTTCAAAAGGAGGGACAAGATAGTAATGATTTCCCTGCTGAGAACATTGATCATACCAAAACTTGAATACTGCTCAGTTTTGACGTCCCCATATAAAAATGAAGAAATTAATAAACTAGAAGAAACGCAGAGACATTTCACAGCCAAGACTGATGGCTGCAAAGAACTCAACTACTGGGAAAGACTACGTAAACTAAATCTATACTCCCTGGAAAGAAGAAGAGAGAGGTATACCATAATCTACATACTGAAAACGATCGAAAAACTGGTACCAAACCTCAAACTAAACCCAATTACCATCCAAACATTGCTGGACAGTAGGAAAGGCAGAATATGTAGTGTTCCCAAACGAAAGGCCCGTCAAGGGACCTCCTCAACACTGAAGGAAAATAGCTTGATTGTCACGGGGCCAAGACTTTTTAACCAGCTTCCTAAGGACCTCAGAAACGTTACAGGGGTCAAAGTTGAAGTCTTCAAGAGAAGACTAGATGCCTGGCTCAAGACGGTACCAGATGAGCCTGGAGTACCTGACTATGTGCGGTGGAGGGCGTAAGACAGCAACTCGCTCCTCCACCAAGCCAGGCCTAGAGGCGGGGCCACCAGCTTGACCTTCGTGTAAAGAGAGACCGACGCACGAAACCGCAACGAGGTTAGCGAGGTGTGTATATATATATATATATTTTTTTTTTTTCCTTTATTTATTTTACCGCCAATTCGTAGTATATATATATATATACACAGTATATATTATATACAGTAATGTAAGTTATATGCATAAATACATTTATTTCCTTTGAATGTATTTTATTTTTTATTTTCACTTAGTACAACCTAATGCATTCGATTTAACATTACTTCATCACTTAAAGTATGCGTGGTCTATTCACTTTCTACATTCTTAATTAAAATCGTAAACATTCATGTCCACATCCTCACCACTTATAATGTGGTATCAAATTTAGTACATATTCTCCAAAAGATATATGTATGTATGAAAGTAGGCCCTATACAACTGCATACCAGGGTACACGTTGTTCAACATTGCCAGACTACCCGACAGTGCTACGAAGTGGGCGCTAATTCCTAACATGCAAAAATTATTATTTTTCTAATTAACGAGCTGTAATACTTTAATAATAAATAACCTCGTTTTATATAAAACAGAAATACCATAAACGTGATTTAAAAAATGTTAATTTAAAATAAATATTTATTCGAATTAGTACCGATACTCTGAAAATAATACATTTCGTTAAGATATATTTTTATTTCATCAGGTTGGGGCTCCGACAGACAGAAGATAAAACTTCTCGTGGTAATGCCCTCAAACTTGATTCCTTTCTGTACATAAGATCGATAAGAACTTGTAAATTTTTTCTTAATCATCCCTGATGAAATGTATGCTTATGTGCGCCATTGTCACAATCTAATCTTGTAAATATATCATATATTTGGTGGTAACACTGTTCTCAGGCATAAAAGGGTAAAGCTGTTCATCTTGGAGTCTCCTTAGCAAACAAAAAATGGACTTTCATTCTCCAATTTTCCGATATATACTCGTATATGATGAAAATAACCACGAAGGAAAAAGGAAACACAGAATGGTGCTCAAGCGCTTTCGTCTAATGACATCCTCAGGGACACTGAAATAAATAACAAGTTCGAGACTATATGTAGGTCAAAAAAAATAAAAATGAAAAAATAAAAATTGTAGGAGGAGCATACAAATTTATAAGGAAAAACTCCCAGAGTTTTAACACTTTGCCCCTCTTGTCTAAAACCGTTCTGAACGAATTCAAAACAACAGGATCAAGCGAAAAAAGGCCCTGGCTAATGTTAAAATTATTTGTAAGTTGTGAAAGTTGTAATTGTGAAAAATATCATATTAAAAAAATAGCCCTACCAATAATTCAGGCATTATCTTTAAAATTGGCTGTAAACAATGTGATTCCTAATAAAGGCAAAAAACTTCACTTTTCTACGTGAAGGTCAAAATATGATAACAAAAACCCACTCTAATAGACAGAGTTTATTTCCACAACAGTTTCGATGCCCACTGGCATCCTCTTCGTTTTTCTGTATCCACCCGAAGAGGATGCCAGTGAGCATCGAAACTGTTGTGGAAATAAACTCTGTCTATTAGAGTGGGTTTTTATTATCATAATGTGATTCCTTTTACATTGGACAGACGGGAAAGGATTTGCACAGGCGTGTAAAACAGCATCAATATTCCGTTAGAACAGGACAGTCCTCCAGTGCTCTTTTCGTCCACGTCAGAGTTATCCCACTGTATTGATTGGAATAATGCTTTAATTTTGTTTCACTCAAGCAACATTGTTAATAGAAATATTCTTGAGTCTACCATTATTCAACTTACAAATAATTTTAACATTAGCTAGGGCCTTTTTTCGCTTGATCCTGTTGTTTTGAATTCGTTTAGAAGGGATTTAGACTAGAGGGGCAAAGTGCTAAAACTCTGATAGTTTTTCCTTATAAATTTGTATGCTTCTCTTACAATTTTCATTTTTCTATTTTATTTTTATTTTTTGCGTGACCTATATAAGCACACCGGACAAAAAATTAGTCACCCCTCTCAGAATGTACCTAATAGCGTGTGACGGCGCCTCTGGCCTTGATAACCGCACGAATCCGGCGAGGCAGAGACTCTACGAGGTTGTGCATGTACTGAACATCGATTTGCTGCCACTCGTTCATCAGCCGGTCCCGAAGTTCCGCCAGAGTCCGTGGGTGTCTATTCCTGCGCTTCACTTTCTGTTTCCAGCCTGAACAACACCTTCGACGCATTCAGGATTAATGGCTTCATTGAACCTGCGATCTACTCGTCGCCTCCCATCATTGGAGAACAAACAAAAATGGGACTCATCGGACCAAATTACACGTTTCCAATCTGCCGCAGTCCAGTTTTTGTGCCTCTGAGCCCATTTATAACGTGCCAATTTGTGACTTGCTGTTAACAGCGGCCTCTTCCGTGGTACCCTGCTCCAGATGTCCATCGCATACAGTTCTCGTCGCAATGTCCGTTCGGAAATTGGTCGCTGGAGAACCTCATTGGTTTCTTGGAGCAATTGTTCTCTGGTTTGAAAACGATTTGCAGTTACTAGACGAGAAACATGGCGGCGGCCCCTATTGTCGAGAATTGTTTTCCGGCCACAGTTACGCCGTCGATTGTCAGTTGATTGCGAACTACACCACTCTTTGTAAACTCGCTGGACAGTACGCGTTGACACACCAACAAATTGGGCTACTTCAGACATTTTGTGTCCGTGGGCTCTGCCAAACACGATGGCTCCTTTTTGCCACTGAGTAACGTCTGCCTCACGACCCATTTTGCAGACTATATCCAACACACACTTTGTTCTTCACCACCTCATGAAACAGATCTGATCCTGTGTGCTACGTCACCGCTACTTCTCACTTACCAATGCTACATCAGCGCCCTCTGTGTGACCTTGAACTTCCTACTAACGGTGCTATTAGGGGTGACTAATTTTTTGTCCGGTGTGCTTATATTCTCGAACTTATTATTTATTTCAGTGTTCCTGAAGATATCATCAGACGAAAGCGCTTGAGCACCATTCTGTTTCCTTTTTCCTTCGTGGTTATTTGCATCATAAATATTATTCACGCGTTACTTTCGTGAAATAATTTATATATATATATATATATATATATATATATATATATATATATATATATATATATATATATATATATATATATATATATATATATATATATATTAGGGTGGTGTGAAACGCAATTTTTTGTGGAATATTTATTTCCTTCACCTATAATTTGCTGTATTGGGTTCTATAGCTGACATAAAGTGATATAAAAGAAAAACAATTTTTCCCTACTAGCTACTAGCGTATTTTTGAGAAAAACAAAATGGCCGCTAATCAAACATATAAATGCTTATAACTTGAAAAAAATGCATCCAATTAAAAGACACTATAGAATAAAAATGATTCAAAATAAAACAATACATTAAAAAGTTCCCTTTTGTAAATTATTTTCCCAATTTTAAATTTTATCAGAATTTCCCTCGGTAAATGATATCACAAATAAATAACTTTTTTCTAAATAAATGAAAAATTCTTCGATGACCGGAGTATATTACTTTGATAATAGTTAATAACCTTATATAATTTTGAATATTCAAACTATAATCTACAACAACACTAATCAACGAGAGAAATTATTGACATTTTATTTCCACAATTGCAGAAACATATAATCAATACACTTCCAAAAAGATCCCTTTTCAAAAATCGTGAAGTGTTTACTTTTATGAAATTTTAGTGAATTATTTCAGTCTCTAATTAAAAGCTAATTGTCAAAAAGTGAAGTCATTTCTTTCTTGGTTTCCATACATGGCAGCAATGAACGAGACCTAATTCTTTTTCTTATAAATCCATCACAGGATTCTTGGGAATATACAGATGAGGCCGCATCGGTGACAAGTTTTATTGCCCTCTTGACACTTTGTAAATGAAGTGGATAATTGGGTAGGCACAGTTTTTTAACCCTAAGTGCATTGAGTTCAATATTTGTGAGCGCCATAGTGAGGGGAGGTTCAGTCAGCATTTCTTTTGACCAGTAAATAATATCATCCCATGCGTTTGCGTTGAAATTTATCTCAGGAACCTTAAATTCTCTGATTTTGGACACATTTTCTGTTTTTGTTCTAATGTTCATGATGAAATCAACTGCTCTGTTTCGTTTTTGTTGTGATGTATCTGATAACATTGATATCAGAACATTTTCGCAATGAGCAAAATATGCGTTTCTAGCAATGTAAGGCTTCACTACATTCTGAACATCCTTTGGAAGAAGATGAAATCTTTTAATTGCTCCAGATATGTGATGTGGTTCATTCCATATATATGGTCTATTCTTGATATCGAACCAGTTTGGTCCATAATTTGTAACAATGAAGAAAATTATTGAATAAAGAGCCAATGAAGGACTTTTCTTTGCAATGTATAGGCAGCAGACGCGATTTGCTAATTTCAGCCATCGAGAATGGTTCAGTGGGGGTTGTGTATTTTCCAAATTTTTGGGGACATTCCCACTTCTTATAGCCACAGTAATTTTGGACAAATACTGTTGATCTTGGCTAAGATCATCGATAACCTCTTCTGATATGTGTGTTAAATCAATACCTTCTCTAATTGGTTTGAAATTGAGTGCAGGCATTTTTTCACATTCTTTCAGTGCTACTCGGATTTTTCCAGTGAAACATGTTGGACCTTTTGTTTTACCATCAAAATGTTCAAATAAGTGTCGAAGGGGAGGTTCATTTGTATGCAGCATACAAATGTTCCATTGTAACGGTTTCTATAGTTTTTCTTCTATGAGGTGGATGATCCCACCCTTGGCACCTGTGTTGGTATTTGTACTGTCACATCCTATGAGACGATTGCTCTTATTAATAGCTGACTCTTGGAAGAAGGAGAACAAACTATCAGCTATGTCTTGAGCTTTACCAGAAGAAGGAACTACATGGGTTAAATATTCATTTCCTGGCTCAGACACCAAAACATAGTGTTCCTCTCTAATGGAGTCTCCGTAACATTTGTTTCCTTTCTTCACCTTCACCAAAGTCTTGTCCTTTCTTCCGTCAAAAAATATAGCAGATATGACAGCAGGATTAGCTTTACTCTCCATCACCAAACTTTTTCTCATTTTCTCTCTTTCCCGTCGGATTTTGTTCTTGTCAATCAAAAGCGTACTATCTTTTTTAGTGATTGCTCCATAATCAACTAAAGCAGCTGAAGCCAAAGCAGCTGCAGCTCGATCTGAAATTCCAAATGTATCGGCTTCCATCGCTACAGTAGGCAATGGAAGTCTCATTTGACCTTGTATGGCAACTGACTCATAGTCTGATTCACTCTGATGTGGGTCTAATTCATATTGTGTGGAAGAATTCTCTACATCTGAAAAACACTATTCCGGTTAAAATATAAGAGTCCTTCATTTCTCTCCTTCTTTAACCATTCCTTCTTCTGTCCGCAAATTTCCTCGACTGCATTTTTTTAATTCTTTTTGTCATGACTTTATCAGCGTCGATCGCTGATCCTTTAAAAACAGAAGCTCTTCTTTTGGTACCTTCAGTTCTCTTCGACAGGTGCATCTTATGTGAATTTCTTCGCATCTCTCAGGACAGCCAAAGTTTTGATGGGAGATAAAAGGCCATTTACAGGCACTGATATCGAATAATTCTTCAAAGGTGTCATTAAAATTTTCTCTCATTTTGACACTACTTTTTGATCTACTAAGATAGTTTGCTTTGCCGATGAACTGCTTTAATTTAATATAAATTGATTTGTCAGCTATTGCAGGAAATGAAGCTTTTCTCCGTTATGTGAAGTCACTGAAGTGGCTTCTTTTAAAAGAACGTGGTATTGACCCACCTGTTTATTTGTTGGCAATGTTGAAAGAGGAAGTTCTTGTGCGGTTCCAAATATAAAATGTGGTTTTGATTGACTCCTTGTAGCTCTAATGTTTGAAGCAGAAGAGATATTTGTTAATAATTACCAGAAATTACCAATTCCAAATCCAACAAGAATCTGAAAAGTAAAAAATTTCATTAAACATCTGAAACATTTATATGAGGTACAAATTGTGAAATAACCAATTTTTCCTACAGCAAATTTTTTGTAAAAAGAATACGTTTCGAGTTATGAAGTGTATAATGACTGCCTGGCGGCCATTTTTTTTTGGGGGGGGGGGGGTGAAAATGGGGTACTTAAGATGAAATGAAAATTTTTTAAAGTTCATATTCTTTTTATCACCCTTCAGTCCACCTTATTACCAGTGAAGCAATGGTCGAAAAATTTTTCACCCCACCCTAATATATATATATATATATATATATATATATATATATATATATATATATACAGGGTGTCCCAAAAAAAATTATGTACTCTTTATAGCATCATATATTTTATAATTTAAAAAAAAAAAAAAACAATATATTGTTATAGCAATTGCCAATGAAAGGCAAATTAGTAATCTAAGTGATCAAAATGTTATAGCGAGTTGTTTGCATATGAAATTTAATTAACTACGCCAAGTGCTCAAAATGTTCTCCGGCGGCATGAATGCACTTTTGAATGCATCGGCTAACTGATTCGCAGACATGGACTAATGTGGATGCTGTGATGGTCCCGCACTTTTCCCTAATTGCATCCTTAAGGTGTTCGAGTGTTGCAGGTCTTTTACCATAAACTGCATCCTTCAGGTAGCCCCACAAGTAAAAATCAAGTGGAGTCAAGTCCGGTGAACGTGGAGGATACTCAACGCTTCCTCTTCGTCCTATCCAACGGTTAAGCAACGTTTCATCGAGGTACCTTCTGACATCACAATGATAATGAGGGGGCTCTATCTTGTTGAAAGTAAAAGTCGTCGTTTCCAAACAACTTCCGAACTGCAGGTATAATTTCTGTCAGCAGCATGTCGAGATATGCGGCACCGGTAACTGTCCCATTAAAGAAAAATGGTCCAACCAAACCCATGGATGATAAACCACACCATGCTGTTAATCCTGGTAAATTAACATGTTTATCCACATAAACGTGTGGATTATCAAGTGACCAGTACCTGCAGTTGTGTCGATTTACTGTGCCATTCAGCTTGAAGGTAGCTTCATAGACCACACGATTTTGTTGTATTGAAAGTGCATTCATGCCGCCGGAGAACATTTTGAGCACTTGGCGTAGTTAATTAAATTTTATATGGAAACAACTCGCTATAATATTTTGATCACTTACATTACTAATTTACCTTTCATTGGCAATTGCTATAACAATATATTGTTTGGGTTTTTTTAAATTCTAAAATATATGATGCTATAAAGAGTATATAGTTTTTTTGGGGACACCCTGTATATATAATATGTATATATTATATATATATATATAATATATATATATATATATATATATATACACGTGTGTATATATTATATATATATATATATATATATATATATGTATATATATATATATATATATATATATATATATATATATATATATATATATATATATATATATATATGTAGGGTGTTTGAAAACTTTCTGTACAAATTGTAATGGGGGATAGGCAACACCAAGACAAACCCTTTTCGTCTATAAGTGTATGTCCGCTGACGTCACCATTCGGCGCGAGAGGGCGCCGCTGCAATTGGCTAAAAGGTGAAGTGGGCTAGACTCGCGCTTGCCGCGGGCATTCTTAAATCGGACGTAGTACGCGTAACATGGAGCGCTTCACGACTGCTGAGATGGCTGACATGCATATGGTGTATGGGGCTGCCAATAGAAACGGAAGAGCTGCTGTGAGGTTGTACCGACAGCGCTTCCCAAACAGACGTGTGCCAAACCACCAAACGTTTGCGCATTTGCATAGGCGACTGCGAGAAACTGGAACCTTCCACGGGAGAGAAACGTGCACACTCCTGACATGGGAGAAGAAATCCTACGGCGATTATTTGAGGACAATCCAAGCGCAAGCACGCGAGGTGTTGCACGTATCCTCGGTGTGAACCACGACCTGGTCTGGAGAGTGTTGCACGAGCAACAGTTACATCCGTTTCATCGTCAGAGAGTCCAGGCATTACAACCTCGGGATTACCCTCTTCGTGTGGAATTCGCACGCTGGTTTCTGCAGCAGACGGCGGTGCAGCCTAATTTTCGGGGTTATGTGCTCTTCTCAGATGAGGCCTGTTTCACACGTGAGGGTGTGTTTAACATGCACAATTCTCACGTGTGGGCGCACGCAAATCCACATGCTACACGGGTTTGTAATGCCTGGACTCTCTGACGATGAAACGGATGTAACTGCTGCTCGTGCAACACTCTCCAGACCAGGTCGTGGTTCACACCGAGGATACGTGCAACACCTCGCGTGCTTGCGCTTGGATTGTCCTCAAATCGCCGTAGGATTTCTTCTTCCATGTCAGGAGTGCGCACGTTTCTCTCCCGACCAGTGTCATGCATGTTTGCATGGAATGTTCCAGTTTCTCGCAGTCGCCGATGCAAATGCGCAAACGTTTGGTGGTTTGGCACACGTCTGTTTGGGACGCGCTGTCGGTACAACCTCACAGCAGCTCTTCCGTTTCCATTGGTAGCCCCATACACCATATGCATGTCAGCCATCTCAGCAGTCGTGAAGCGCTCCATGTTACGCGTACTACGTCCGATTTAAGAATGCCCGCGGCAAGCGCGAGTCTAGCCCACTTCACCTTTTAGCAAATTGCAGCGGCGCCCTCTCGCGCCGAATGGAGACGTCAGCGGACATACACTTATAGACGAAAAGGGTTTGTCTTGGTGTTGCCTATCCCCCATTACAATTTGTACAGAAAGTTTTCAAACACCCTGTATATATATATATATATATATATATATATATATATATATTATATATATATTTTATATATAGGATCCCCTACGATCCACTCATGGCTGGTCTACCTAACTATTCGTAATTGTGTATTGTGCATGTCCTCCGTGGTAGGGGAGGGGAACTACAATTTTACGTGGGTTCCGAACCACAAAGCCTTACATAATTTTACTACCTTAAACTATACCCAATCTATCAACATATGCGTCTAATCGATTCTTAAACATGTTTATAGACGTGCTACTTATTACTTCTACCGGCAAACAATTCCAGCTATTTACTATTCTATGCATAAAAAAGTTTTTGGCAACTGCTGTCGAGAATCTTCTACTTGTCAACTTACACCCGTTATTTCTAGTCCTATTATATTGAGATATTTCGAAAAAGCTATCGCTAACTACGTTATCGAACCCATTCATAATTTTGAAAAACTGGATTAGATCACCCCTTACCCTTCTAGTCTCGAGTGTAGTCAATTTTAACTCCTTAAGCCTATCCTCGTACGACTTTGACCTCAGCGACGGAATCATCTTAGTTGCTCGTCTTTGAACTCTTTCGAGTTTGTCTATATCTTTTCGCATATGCGGATTCCAAAATTGGATCGCGTACTCCAAATGGGGTCTAACTAATGATTCATAAAGAGGAACTATAATATCGCGCGATTTGTACTCAAAATTGCGAGCTATAAGACCTAACACTTTGTTCGCTTTATTGACCGCTGCTGTACTTTGTTTCGCTACTTTTAAATCACCAGTGACTACAACTCCTAAATCTTTTTCCTGCTCTACGCTTGTTAACTCCTTCCCTGACATACTATATGCAAAATTACCGTTACGCGAAACTATATGTAAAATTTTGCACTTATCGACGTTAAATCTCATTTGCCATGTGACTGACCAATCAACGATTTTATTCAGATCTTCCTGGATTTTACCTCTATCTTCGTTATTAATCGCCCTACCACCCAGCTTCGTGTCATCCGCAAACTTTGAAACTGTACTGACTAGGCCGACATCTAAATCGTTAATATATATAAGAAAAAGCAAGGGGCCCAATACAGAACCCTGAGGAACGCCACTCGCTACATTAGCCCAACACGACTCCGCTCCATCAACGACCACCCTCT
The DNA here is from genome assembly GCA_023014485.1 of Bathynomus jamesi. NCBI lineage: Eukaryota > Metazoa > Arthropoda > Malacostraca > Isopoda > Cirolanidae > Bathynomus > Bathynomus jamesi. Next base: position 644,495 of record JAJOZX010000748.1, on the reverse strand, counting down.
GTTTCCTACCTCGCAACCACTCTTCTATCCAATTTATTACTACACCCCTGATTCCATGAGCCTTAGTTTTTTCAATGAGTCTTTTGTGCGGTACGGTGTCAAACGCTTTTTGAAAATCTAAATACACTACATCAACCGCCCGATGACTATCGTAAACGTCAACCACGCTTTGAAAAAATTCTAAAAGATTAGTTAAGCAAGATTTGTTTCGCCTAAAACCGTGCTGCGTATTTATAAGTTATGCAATTCTAAGTGTTCGACTATACGATCCCTAATTATTGATTCCAGTAGCTTACCTACAACAGACGTTAAACTGATTGGCCTATAATTTCCCCCGCACCTTTATCGCCTTTCTTAAAGATAGGTGTTACGTTTGCTAACTTGAAATTATCTGGTACGCACCCCTCAGAAATAGACGCATTAAAAATCTTTGTTAGCGGCACAACAATGCTATCTTTTAATTCTTTTAGTTGTATGGGATATATGGAATCCGGCCCGGTGATTTACGCATTTTCATTTTATCAATATAGCGCATTACCCCCTTCACTAACCACAATATTATCCAAAATATTACCATTATCAAAAGGTATTATGTCTATGACCGTAGGGATATTCGTTACATCTTCTATAGTAAAAACTGACGTAAAAAATTCGTTTAGCAAGGTAGCCATTTCCTTGTTTTCAGAAACTAGCTCTCTCGTTAACATTTTTCAACGGCCCCAAGACACTTTTTACTGGATTTCTATTGTTGACGTATTGAAAGAATCGCTTGGGGTTTTCTTTACCGTCACGAGCTATGGAGATTTCAAATTCGCGCTTGGACTTTTTTATTACACTTTTCGCTTCACGCCTTAGAGATATGTAGTTGTTTCGTAACCACAAATTGTCTTTATCGCACTTATGTAGCCTATAAGCCCTATCTCTACTCTTTATAATGTCTCCTACTCTAGAAGTAAACCACAAGGGCTTGTTGTTTACTTTCGCACGCTTAATTTTGTACGGTACACATTCCTCATTTATAGTCCTAAATACTGTTTCAAACGATTCCCACATTAGTTTTGCGTTGGAGATCCCCATTACGTTTTCCCAATTGACGTGTGACAATTTATTTCGAAATTTACAAAAGTCTGCGTGCTGGAAGTTAGGAATTTTAGTCGAGTTAGCTGGTTTCGAGTGACTTACTGAGAGGACAAACTCTACCATATTGTGATCGCTATTGCTTAACGGTTCTATTACTTGAAGATCAGTGATTAGCCTATCATCCGTAGTTATTACTAAATCTAAAATACTGTCCAACCTCGTAGGTTCCCCAACCTTTTGAATAAGAAAGCTATCCTCGAGAAAATTAACTAAACGATTACCTTCCGCGTCTCCCTGCATTGTATCGTAATTCACGTTGGCGCAATTAAAGTCACCCATAACTAAAGCCTGCTCACTACCTATTATTCTCTTTAGTTCACGATATAACGCTTCGTCCGTATCAGCTGTTTGATTAGGGGGCCTATATATAACCGCAACAACAAGTTTGAAATCGTTCAATTTAAGTTCTGCTATAGTCGAATCTATCGGTTCTGGAATTGTGTGCTTTACTTCTATAACGTTCGCAATATTATCTTTGATATACAACATAACACCGCCTCCTCTTCTGTTTTTAACAAAAAGTCTATAACCTCTAATTTGATACTCCCCTACAAAGTCACGTGTTTCAGTGCTAAGCCACGATTCATTTATCGCAATTAAATCATAGTCTTTACAAGCAATTAAAGAAAAAAATTCGTTTATTTTATTTCGTAGGCTACGAGCATTTAAGGATAGAACCTTCAAATTGTTTGTAATTGCGACACCTTCGCGAGCGCAGGGGAAATTTGTGGAAATTACGCTGGGACCGTTCGAGTTACGGCAGCCTGAAAAGAAGAGACAGTATTATGAAATAGTCTTCCTAAAAGCGCAGCTCCAACGTCATTAAGATGAAGTCCATCTCCGAGGAATAAGTCCCACCTGCCGTAGAAACTGTTTCAAAAATTCACAAAATGCACTCCTTCCTGTTGGCAAAGAGACTTTAGGTTATTGTTGAGATAGGTCGACTTGCTGTAGAAATCGCTACGTTGGATAATTCGAGGAAGTATACCTGTTAAAGCAATCTTAATTTTTTCCTTTAGTCGCTCTAATAAGTCCCTTTACCTAGCCAGCAGTTCTTCCGATCTAGAATTTAAAAAGTTATTAGTACCGACATGAATAACATACGTTGTATCCTCTGAGGTGCGGTCTGTAAAATGGTCAACACTATTAGTTATATCCTCCACCCTTGCACCAGGGTAGCATTAGCGGCGCTTACGACGAGGGTTTCTCCCACAGAATTCCTCGAGCTGCCCTCGAACAATGGAATCTCCAACGAGTCGTATTTCCGGTTCATCAACATCTTCGAAACCTAAAACAGAAAACTTATTGTTTGTTATTACTGGTAGACAAGTCTTAGGTTTTCTCAATGGGGCTCCTTTACGCACTCGAACGAAGGGTTGGGAACTAGGGGAAGAGAGAGGGCTATTAGTACTATTTATATTATTAGTAGAAACTGAGGCAGGAGGGGTCGTAACTGGAGTCTCAAGGGGTTCTAATTTTGCCGACAGGAGTATCACGCTTTCTTCAAGCCTCACTCTGGCCTCCCTCTCACGTTCTAACTCGATCCTGAGGACTTCCATGCTTGAGCACCACCTGCAAACTAACTGTTCATTATTATTAGCCATTGAAAACGCGTAAGCGACAAATTTCCCTTCACTGCGACTGCAAGTACTTGACGGGGGTGCCATGCTCTTAATTAGTTAAAAAAAAAAACGAGCGTTTGGAAATTAGTAAATTACAACGTAGGTCTAGCGCGTGCTTATTGTGCCGTCACGAGCACAAACCCGCAAAAATATTCTTGAAACGCAGAAACAGGTTCTTGTAACAAATTTATACTAAATGAATATACAGTTAAGCTATCGACGAAAGATCTGTAAAAGAAAAAGTATTAATAAAACTTATCTGTCTGCTATTCGACCGAATTTTTACTTTTTTCGCACGGTGGGTGACCACACTCTACTTGATCCCCCGAAGGAAGAGAAAATGAACCTTATGAAACCTCGTTTTCTGATAGATTTGAAAAACAAAAAAGGCAAACCAAGGTAATTTCAGCCTTATGAAACCTCGTTTAGTTATAGATTCAGGAAACAAACAACGCAAGCTACATGCAGTAGCCTTGGTTTAATCAAATAATATAGTAATGAATAAAGTCAATAAATGAAATATATTCTTTAATGAATGATAAGTAACAGGAAGTAATTTAGTTAAGAATGCACCAAACACTATTTTTTTTAAAGACACTTCAACGAAAACCACTTATTCAATTGGTAAACCTGGACACTCGATAAAACACGTCTGTCACAAGGAAAGACTGATCATATATATATATATATATATATATATATATATATATATATATATATATATATATATATATATATCAACGTAAAGAACGACGCTTTGTATAGGAGAATTACCCGCGCAAGATGAGAGCGAAAGAACGAAACAAATGAAAAATGAGGTAACCACCCGGGAATCGAACCCGGGATCTTCCGATTGCCGGTCAGATATGATAACCATTACACCACGGGCCTCACTCAATCAAATCTCGTAATTCCTCTACATGCGCGCAGAAACCAATGCCCCAAAGGGGCACCTCCCGCATGCCGTAACATTATATACATTATAACTGCAAACACGCAGTATAATTAACGTAAAGAACGACGCTTTGTATAGGAGAATTATCCGCGCAAGATGAGAGCGAAAGAACGAAACAAATGAAAAAATGAGGTAACCACCCGGGAATCGAACCCGGGATCTTCCGATTGCCGGTCAGATATGATAACCATTACACCACGGGCCTCACTCAATCAAATGTCGTAATTCCTCTACTTGCGCGCAGAAACCAATGCCCCAAAGGGGCACCTCCCGCATGCCGTAACATTATATACATTATAACTGCAAACACGCAGTATAATTAACGTAAAGAACGACGCTTTGTATAGGAGAATTACCCGCGCAAGATGACAGCGAAAGAACGAAACAAATGAAAAAATGAGGTAACCACCCGGGAATCGAACCCGGGATCTTCCGATTGCCGGTCAGATATGATAACCATTACACCACGGGCCTCACTCAGTCAAATGTCGTAATTCCTCTACATGCGCGCAGAAACCAATGCCCCAAAGGGGCACCTCCCGCATGCCGTTACGTTAATTATACTGCGTGTTTGCAGTTATAATGTATATAATGTTACGGCATGCGGGAGGTGCCCCTTCGGGGCATTGGTTTCTGCGCGCATGTAGAGGAATTACGACATTTGACTGAGTGAGGCCCGTGGTGTAATGTTTATCATATCTGACCGGCAATCGGAAGATCCCGGGTTCGATTCCCGGGTGGTTACCTCGTTTTTTCATTTGTTTCGTTCTTTCGCTCTCATCTTGCACGGATAATTCTCCTATACAAAACGTCGTTCTTTACGGTAATTATACTGCGTGTTTGCAGTTATAATGTATATAATGTTACGGCATGCGGGAGGTGCTCCTTTGGGGCATTGGTTTCTGCGCACATGTAGAGGAATTACGACATTTGACTGAGTGAGGCCCGTGGTGTAATGGTTATCATATCTGACCGGCAATCGGAAGATTCCGGGTTCGATTACCGGGTGGTTATCTCATTTTTTCATTTGTTTCGTTCTTTCGCTCTCATCTTGCGCGGGTAATTCTCCTATACAAAGCGTCGTTCTTTACGTTAATTATACTGCGTGTTTGCAGTTATAATGTATATAATGTTACGGCATGCGGGAGGTGCCCCTTTGGGGCATTGGTTTCTGCTCGCATGTAGAGGAATTACGACATTTGACTGAGTGAGGCCCGTGGTGTAATGGTTATCATATCTGACCGGCAATCGGAAGATCCCGGGTTCGATTCCAGGGTGGTTACCTCATTTTTTCATTTGTTTCGTTCTTTCGCTCTCATCTTGCGCTGATAATTCTCCTATACAAAGCGTCGTTCTTTACGTTAATTATACTGCGTGTTTGCAGTTATAATGTATATAATGTTACGGCATGCGGAAGGTGCCCTTTGGGGCATTGGTTTCAGCGCGCATGTAGAGGACTTACGACATTTGACTGAGTGAGGCCCGTGGTGTAATGGTTATCATATCTGACCGGCAATCGGAAGATCCCGGGTTTGATTCCCGGGTGGTTACCTCATTTTTTCATTTTTTTCGTTCTTTCGCTCTCATCTTGCACGGATAATTCTCCTATACAAAACGTCGTTGTTTACGTTAATTATACTGCGTGTTTGCAGTTATAATGTATATATATATATATATATATATATATATATATATATATATATATATGTATTTATATACAGTATATTACATATTATATATATATTCGTTCTCCCTCCTCATCTTGTGCGGAACGTTCTTCTACACAAGCATCGTTCTTTACATTAATTATACTCTGTGTTGTTTGCAGTTAAAATGTGTATATATATGTACGGCATGCGAAGGTGCCCCCTCAGGGCATTGGTTTCTGCTCGTATGTAGGAGAATTACGACTTCTGATTAATCGAGGCCCATCATGTAGTGGATAGCATATCTGACCGGCAATCGGAAGATCCCGGGTTCGATTCCCGAGTGGTTACCTCATTTTTCATTTGTTCGTTCTCCCTCCTCATCTTGTGCGGAACGTTCTTCTACACAAGCGTCGTTCTTTACACATATATATATATATATATATATAGTGGTGGACCGGATGTCAGTTTTTCAACATCTGCGGATGCGGATGCGGATCTCTAATTTCAATATCTGCGGATGCGGATGCGGATCTCTAATTTCAATATCTGCGGATGTGGATGCGGATGTTTAGTTAATCTATCAATATAATATAGAATTATAAATATATGACATAATTTTTCAAATTTCGTGATATTACTATTATGTCAGGCAATGCATAAGAATTAAAATTAATATTAATATTTTCATTATGATAAAAATAATAACTTTCTCAAGAGTTTCAGCCACAGAAAATTCAATGAAAAGTTTCATTCAATTTTCTGTGTTACCAGGTATTTATATTTTGAGGTTTATATATTTGTTTGTTCATTATTAATTAATACTTTACATGACATGCGCAAGACTGGGCCTTATAAGCTACTTTATAAGGTAATTTAATTGTAAATTGCATAATTTATTAGAGGTAATATCCGCATAACATCCGCAGTCAGAAGTGCGGATGCGGATGTTAAAAATGATGCGGATATTCTGTCCACCACTAATATATATATATATATATACAGGGTGGGCCGTAAGTTTCCATACATAGGAAAATTTAAACGTTTGGTCTTCACGTGCGTCGGTATTTGGATCAGCAGTTTCCGGATGCTTGGATTGGTCGGCGTGGTCCTGTGGAGTGGCCTCCCAGATCCCCAGATCTCACCCCCCTTGATTTCTATCTTTGGGGGCACTTGAAGGCCATGGTGTATCAGGAAAAGATACGAGACATAAATCATCTAAAGGAACGTATCACCAACGCCATTACAAGCATAACGTCAACTGTGCTAATGCGTGTTCATCAACAGTGGGGAACACGTATTGAAATGTGTTTTCAAAACAATGGCAACCATTTAGAGCATATTATATAAATAAAAATGGTTGTCTATAAAAAAATGTTTATTTTTCCTATGTATGGAAACTTACGGCCCACCCTGTATATATATATATATATATATATATATATATATATATACAGGGTGTCCCATAACTCCGGCATCATAGAAAAAATAATAAAAAAAGGCAAAACAGAAGCTTTTATTTACAGAACGTGCTCAATATGTATTGTTCCGTAGCCCATTCACAAAATTCCATCCGCCGGTCGAGGTCATCTTCGCTTAATTTCTGTACGATCTGAAGTTTATATGGATGCCATTTGTGAGCCTGAAGAATGCGATGGATGCTACTTTTCGACACTCCTGTCTCGGCGGACAATCGCCGAAGAGACTTATTGGGACTTCTGTTAAAATGAGCCAGGATAGCAGTCGCTGTATCATCGTCAGTGGACCTCGTTGAAGGTCCACTGCGTGGTTTATCTTCTCTGGATCCTGTTTCCTTAAACTTTGCAACAAGTCTGCTAACACAACTCTGTGTTATAGGCTCGCGGTCTGGATGCAGTCTGTTAAATTCAGCAGCGGCCTCTCTTTGACTCCGATTTCCTATGAGTAGAATTATCTGGATTCGTTCTTCCTTGCTCACAGACATTATGGCCTGTAGAAAGAGAAAAATATGAATTATGGTTTGTAGAAATAGAAAAATATGAATTTCTCCTATGATGCCGGACTTATGGGACACCCTGTATATTATAAATATATATATATATATATATATATATATATATATATACATTTCAACTGCAAAGAACACGTAGTATAATTAACGTAAAGAACGACGCTTGTATAGGAGAACATTCCGCGCAAGATGAGGAGGGAGAACGAACAAATGAAAAAATGAGGTAACCACCCGGGAATCGAACCCGGGATCTTCCGATTGCCCTCCTCATCTTGCGCGGAATGTTCTCCTATACAAGCGTCGTTCTTTACGTTAATTATACTGCGTGTTCTTTGCAGTTGAAATGTGTATATATAGGTGCGGCATGCGGGAGGTGCCCCCCTCGGGGCATTGGTTTCTGCGCGTATGTAGGAGAATTACGACTTCTGATCGAGTGAGGACCATTGTGTAGTGGTTATCATATCTGACCGGCAATCGGAAGATCCCAGGTTCGATTCCCGGGTGGTTACGTCATTTTTTCATTTTTTCGTTCTCCCTCCTCATCTTGCGCGGAATGTTCTCCTATACAAGCGTCGTTCTTTACGATATATATATATATATATATATATATATATAGGATAAAAACGAAGACGTACAGCAAAAAAATCATTATATTTGGCTGCAGCCGACGTTTCGGGCAACTCTACCCATTTTCAAGGCCTAATAAATAAAAGCTAAAATTAATACATGAAAAAAAATATATGAATGTCGAAAACTAAAACTAATTTAAAATACAAAGTTAAAACTGTTCAAGAATAAAAATTAAAATTACAAAGCAAAAAACAGGCATAAGCCAAAATCAAATAAAAAATAAAAAATATATAAATGACAAATATAAGAGTGATAAAAATAAAAACTTAAAACTGAAAACATTCAAACGTAAAATAGTTAAAAAACTTTACTAATAAAAAGTTAAACTGAATAAAAAGTTAAACGAAAAACCACAAGAGTAAACCAAACATACCATGCTCACTTGACAGCCACAAAAAACTGAGGCGAAAAGGCGACAGTTTCAAAAGGGAAAAAAAATTTTAGTATGTAGGTATTCTAATTAATATAAAGGGGGTACCAGCTAGAATCAATATTTGAACTGGAGTTCAAAAATTTAATGCACAAAGATTCGTAAATACGGAGGGAAGTCGGGCATTTTAATGATTTAAGAATTTTAAAATTGTTAACAGAAATGTCAACCTTACACTTGATAGAATGATTTCTAATAGCGGACTGTTCCTTTTTCGAAAAAACTTTCCCTGTCCTATGGCTAATACCCATATGGAAGCAAAATCTCGCCTGCAAGGACCGAACTGTACTGCCAACGTAGTTCCCCTGGGAACACCCAGGGCAGGTAAACAAATAAACAACAGAACAGTTCATAGTAGGGGGGATTTTGTCCTTACATCGGAAAAAATATCCAAGGGTATTAATTATTATTTACAAAAGCAACCTTAAAATCAGTGTGAAAATAAAATTTCCTCACAACACTCAACAATTGCTTTTTCACAAAAGTGTTAAAATGGTAGAGATCAGGTAAAACAAGATATTTACAATTCTTAGGAACATCATACGAATGTACGACAAAAAACCCACAAGAAAAAAAACCACCGACAAAACCCCCGGCGACAAAACCCCCGGCGACCAAAACCCCACCGACAAAACCCCCGAAATAGGGTAATGCGACAAAACCCCCACTCACAAAAATAAATATATATAATGTGTATTTAAATTCAAGGTCAAGGTGACAGAGTCTAGGTTATAGGTTTTGAGAAATTCCAGTTTCAGTTTCTGAATAAGCTTCACTGCAGCAGTATTTCTGAAATTTTCACCACAAATTATATTTTCTTTCCGTTTTTACCCATCATGGAAGTCATTCGGAATAATAAAGGTGGCGAAAAGCTGTGGTATAATGGCTATATGTATACTAAAAAATCCACTAGTTCTAATACAAAGCGGTGGGAGTGTGCTAGAAGAGCAGCGTTTGGATGTAAAGGTAAAAAACAACTAATTTAGAAATAACCGATATCATTTCAAGTATAGAGCATAATCATGAGAGAGATGAAGGATCAATAGAGGCAGCGAAAGTGCGTGCATCCCTCTATCAACAGGCAAATCAAACAAAGGAAATACTAGTCGCGTTGTCGCGGATTCATTGGAAAGCATGACTCAAGAAGGAAGACTTGCTATGGGAAAATTAAGTACAGTAAAAAGAAATGTTCAAAGAAAGCGTCAGGAAGCCTTTTCTTATTCACGATAGTGGCATTGAAGCCAGGAATCGAGTCATTGTGTTTGCTACAGAAGAATGTATGCAACATTTAGTTAAGTCCGATATTTGGTTTATGGATGGAACGAAAATATTACGACTTAACCTAACCAATCGTCAGTATATATATATATATATATATATATATATATATATATATATATATATATATATATATATGCTGCAAACCCACAAGGAAAAAGAAAAAGAAAAACGATTATAAGGCTACCAAACGAAGGCTGGGGACCCTGGTTTTGTCGCTGGGTTTTTTTTCGGTGGGTGTTTTGTCGCCGGGGGTTTTGTCGGTGGGTTTTTTTTCGTGTGGGGGTTTTGTCGGTGGGTGTTTTGTCGGTGGGTGTTTTGTCGCTGGTTTTTTTTTCGTGTGGGGGTTTTATCGGATCTCCATTGTGAGGATGTACAGACAGAGAAGAAGAGGACGGGAGTGTGACATGGCAGTGGTTAGGCGCCATGTTGTATACTATTTAAGCTTCATTATTGCATCAGCTTTTATATAGGTGTTGAAGCTTTCTGGGTACCATAGCCATTTCACCAGGCACATTTTTCTCTTTCCTGAACCTTTACTGCCTAAGATTTTTAAAATTTTAAACACATTTTTTCCTCAATTAAATGTCACTTTCTGCAACTCCTCGCGGTAAAAGCCTCCTGCGATTTCTTCCCCATTCAAATCTTCAACGTAATACATCATCATCTCACCTTTAGGTCTCATAGCCCTAGCTTTAAAAATCTCACGTGTCCAGCCTTGCTCAAATCCCTTCGCGAATTTATTTCCTGATCGCAATAGCCTTACATAATCATTGATTTTGAAACGCGTAGAGTGTGGCGGTGCTCTACGAATATCTCTTCTCACCTCACGCTCTGTGTGCGTACCTCTTTCTAAAACCTCTTTAGGTGTTGTTTCAATCGCGCGATGGTGTGAACGGTTGTATGACGATGCCAATGCTTCCAGAATGTTTATATATCTGTATGTGTTTTTATGTGTAAAATAGCGATGCATGCGTTCCTTTATGGTACGTTGAACTCTTTCAGCTAAAGAGGCCTTATGTATAGAATTGCTAGTGTACTAACTGATATTAAACTCCGCCAACATGTTCGGAAAAGCTCGGCCTATAAATTCTTTCCCCATATCAGTAAAAAAATAGCCTGGAACCCTGTTTTCTTTCAACGTCAGCGTTTTAGTAGCTTTAGCAACTGTTTTAGGCGATTTATTTTTCAGAGGAATTAGCCACAGATATCTAAAGAATACATCTGTTATGAATAGGATGTAGCGATAGCCATCATTATATACTGAATATCTTTGCATGTCTGTTAAATCCGCTTGCTAAATAGAATCAGTCGAAGCCGCTGTTGTCCTGGCTATTTTAAACCTTTTTCTCACCGGCTTATGAAGTGTATAAGCATCCTGTTCCCGCAAAAACCTCTCAACATCTTTTTTCCTTACTCAATCATTGTAAACACCTCTGTACAGTCTATCAACACCGCCATGGGAGGCTGGGCTACAAATGTCATAATAGCGTTTTCTTAATATGTTAGCCATTTGCGTATTTTAGAGACACGTGGATAGGGTTGGCCGTTGTTGTTTAGTCTCTTCTTTCTCCTCTTCAGAGATGCTACCGTTGGGGGTGATGGCGTACTCAGTTGTGGCACATACGAGATTTGCTCCAAGTCTTTTAACCTATTCACATTTCCTATCAATGTTTTGCGGACATTTATTTGTTGTAGTCTTGCTTTAATACGTTTCCATCCTGATGGTGAGGACCTATCCCACTTTCTCACCAGATCATGGACAATGTCGACGATATTTGAGCCCTGTACCCTTTTTCCTTCAACAATGACCTCGCCTGTATCGGTCCACTGTATAATGGGGATCCTCACTCAATAGATTATAAAGACTTCAGCCTTTATTCATCAATGTATGTAGGAGACTGCTTTTTAATACATGTTCGATGTGTTGCTTTTCGTTATTCTTTGGTTGGTCATCTTTAACGTCGGCCTCAGGTCCTATGTCGCCATACTTATCGTTGCTCGCGCTGTGTCTAATAACCACGGGGATCTTTGTCGGATTCTTATAATCTTCGTACTCATGAAGAAATTTCTGCAGAGCCTCTTCGTACAAGATCCTTTTCTCATCAGATGACTTTTCACTGTTTAATAAGTCTATCAATTCGCTTCCCATTCTTTTAAGCCTGCTTTTACGGGTTCTAGAACTGTGTCTGGACTCTGTGAATTTTGCAGTGAGGCATACACCTCGTGCGGAATCACTACCACTTTCTTCATTATATTAATCTAGTCAGTAAAGGTCCCAAAACTGAAAATAAGATGGGGAGGAGTGATCCCCCTCTTTGTACAATAATTCACTTTTTCTTCCCCAGAGTTTGACTTTTACGAGTGCCCGGGGCAATCGATGATAGATTTTTATTAATTCACGTATTTCTTTAGCCTATTTGTCATTCTGGAATATACATCGTTTCAGGCTCGTTTCGCAACATATTCGTTCTTAGAAACACCCTAAACGTGTTTCGCGAGTGAAGGTCACAAAGCTGATTCGGAAACATTTGATTAGCTAATACCCCAATTTGTGACACATCTCTACGTTGCGCGAATAGGACTAGATATTGTGTATTTAACGACACATCGCGAATGTATCTATTTCTGAAAAATAGATTCTGGTTGATGAAGAATACACTTATGTTAAGATGGTGGGAGAACACTGTAAATGTCTCGGCAAACGTTTTATCCATTTCCAACGTGAGATCTTCAATTACAATGACTGTATGCTCATTTCTCTTTAACGAATTAACGTCATATACGCCTTTGTGAAACAAAATATCATCTTGGTACTCGTTGAACACTGATTGGTACGTTGAATAGCACCATATTACTTTATGCACAAATTTTGAGAACATCTCCCACTTATCTTAAATGATTTTAAGAATAAACACAGTTTTACCACATCCTTTAGGGCCAGATATAATACATGTGGATGGGCTTGTGAACCTGAATTTTTCTACAGATTTCATCTCTAACATGTCACACCCGTAAATGAAACATTTAAAAATATAACAAAATTTAAGTGTTGCTCGTTATATTCTACAATCTTGTTTTTCTTCCACAGAACCGAGAATGACGATGAGGAACAGCCACCCATCATCGATATTACAGACGACCCCGATGACAGTGTAGTTGTGGTTACAGACTCCACCCCCGCTGACGAACCCTCACCAGCGACACCTCCACCACGTGGCAGTTCAAAGCGGAGGCACGATGATGAAGAACCTTTCACGTCAGGTAAAAAATGTGCCAGGATTGCACCGGTTGCTAGACCCCCAGTAATAGAGCCCCAGCCCTCTTCGTCTTACGACACAACCTCCACACTAGTTCCCTCCTCAATTAAATTTGTACCCCCCTTACTCCTGTTCAATTCCGGGTATATCCTCCACACCAGCAGCTTCTCGTACTGTAGAGGAAGGTATAACATTCGAACTGGTGCGCACCGCTAACCCTACCCCGGCCCTGACTAGAAATCGGTATCTAGTCAGGGTTGACCATGGAACCCTGTATGGCAACGGTGTTGAACACGAACTGTGGACTGTATTGTGGAGTTTGCCCTTCAGAACCGCGACGAACGTGAAGTCCGGACGAGGTTGTCCTTCGGGTTCGGGTCAGTTGATGGGGATGTAGAAGATTTTTGGGTAATAATACCATTCAGACGCTTGGCCGATGTAGATATAGAATGTATCTTGGGGCGTATAATGCAGGCCTCTCAAAGTAGTACAGCCTTCAATATGGACAACTTCACTGTAGATATTGACACAGTATTCCGGGTTGCGGGTCATAGGGTCACAACTTACTCTTAATTTCAATTCTCGGGTTATTTACCGAAAGCATATAAACGTCGATCGTGGTTGCGGCTTTATAGCAATCGTCTTAGCTCATATGTTCACTGTGCTAAATACATGGACGCAAAAAATTTGGTTGCCTACGGTTGTGCAGCGTGCTCGTAAACTGGCTTCAGATTGCAAACTTGAGTTTGAGTGGAATATGGGCCCTGAAGAGTTAAGAAGGGTGGAGCAGGAAATGAATGTTCGTAAGTTGTATTTGGAATGGATGATCGTCGTAGGACTGTGTATATTTTTAAAAGCTGTGAGAGAGATCGCGCAAGACCTCTACTTATTTTGGGATTGTCAGGGTCAACGTATCTCCCCATTCGTAATATAAGAGCTCTTTACGCTAGTTATGATAAAAATCGAAAATATGGAAGGCATCATGATTTGTGTAAGGGATGTCTCGAGGTTGCGGATGATATAGTGAAACATTGTAAAGAATGTCACATGGTTTGTGAGCAGTGTAAAAGCCCGAAATGTGAAGGTCGTGTAGTTGAAGCCGAGAAGAGGGAATGTAATGTGTGCAGAGTACATTTTTCAATAATAAATGCTTTGAGCTCCATAAGTCAATTGGCACTTGCAGGAAAATAAGAATCTGTGAATGTGGCATGTTTCATATGATGGATAACTGGGGGAAATTCACGCATTAATGTGATGAAATTCCCTGTTCTGAATGTCATGAAAAATATAAGGAGGACGGAGTAAAGCACGTACGTTATATGAAAGATGCTAAGCCTAAAAATAAACCCCGTATATCCGTGTACTACGGATATACAGGGTTAATGCCCTGAAACAAAAGAGGTTATCCCACATCTACTTGTAAGCCAGACTATCTACGATGAGTGCATGAAAGTCGAGTGTGATGAGTGTCACAAATGCGAAAAACGGACAAACGTTTTTAAAACGATTGTACACGACAGCCCTGTGAAACTCTTTGTGTCCTATATTGTCAAGTTAGCGGACAAGTTCAAAAAATGACTGTTTATATTCTTGCCCATAACGGGGCAAAATTTGATACACAGTTCCTTTTCAGGAGCTGCTTGAACACGAGTCATCGGAGATATTTACAGGCGACCCCTTGAAAAGGGGAAACAAACTTACACAAATGCAGATAAGAGGTAATGTTCAGTTTAAAGATACTTTATTATTCACAACTTGTAAACTAGCCAAGCTACCCAAGGTGATGGGTGTAGCCGCCGGAGTTACAAAAGGGTATTTCCCTTACACTTTCCTCACGAGCGACACATTAAATTACGTAGGACTACCTCCCCCCAAACAATACTTTAACTACACCAACATGAGTGATAGTGAGCGTGAAGATTTTGTCCGCTACTACAACAGTTTTAATGAAGCTAATCCTTACAATATAGCCGATGAATGTGAGCGTTATTGCGTGAATGATGTGCGCGTGTTTAGAGTATGTTTTCAGGCCTTTAGAAGGATGTACATAAACCGTTTCAACTGCGATCCGCTGCAAGTCGCAACCACAATCGCCTCAATGTGCTTTATTGTGCTCAAGAACAATTTCATTCCTACACCTGAGCCATAATTCACAGAAACAACCCTCGCAGTTATGGGCACAAGGGTATTTACTGGTTCATACACATACTGCAACAGACTGGTGTATACATAAAACACGCCTGCAACACGGGAGAAGTACCCATTAAGGTAAATGGTCGTGTTTTTTGCGTTGATGGTCTAAGCGAAGACCGTGCCACTGGTGAGAAGACTGTGTACTCCTTTAACGGCTGCTGGTGGCATGGATGCCCACGTCCTGAGTGTATCATCGTGGGAGATATCCACGGTAGATCTCCTGCTGATAGTTTTGTCTGGACCCGCACATGCGATCAGCTTATAGGCTCCCAGTCCACTCACAAGGTCTTCTGGCAACATGAGTATCTACAGATCTACAGAAGCTAAGGCTAACAAAGACTCTAAGATCCACTCTAAGGTTAGCCCGAGAGAAAGAAGAAAGTAAGGGGTTAAAATAAGAGAATAAGGAGTTAAGTAAGTAGCAAAACCTATCACTCGTGGGTTAAAATTCATTGAGAAAGAGAGAAAGAAAGACACCATCACCATCCGCCGGCCACTGCCGACAAGTCGGAAAAATAGTCGAAGAGAATACTTCCAGCTGTTGCAGACCAGTCCTCCACTACATAGGAAGGTAGAGGATGCAGCCCACTCTGCCGGAAAGGAATGAAAGATGAAAAGAAGTAAAGTAAGAACGCATTACAAACCATACAACACATTCTTAACTCAAAGAACAACACATTCTTAACTCAAAGCAACACATACCTCCAGCGGTTGCAGACCGGTCTTCTACTCCATAGGGAGGTAGAGAACGGAACCCACTCCGCCGGAAAGGGGTGGAAGATGAAAATAAGTAAAATAAGAACGCATTACAAACCATGCAACACATTCTTAACTCAAACGCTATCATACCATGCAAACTACAGACATGCAATGAAGAGAGTTACAGACATGCAAATAAGGAGAGAGAGAGAGAAAAAAAAGTAGAAAGAATAACAAAAAGTGGGTTAGTTTCCGCTACGAACTACATCTAAGTTCGTGTTAGTCTAATTTTTTTTTTTACTGGCATCACGGGCTGGCATGTCACAAGCTGGCATTATCATCAACAGACTCATCCTCGATCACCACCCCCAGAGCTCCTGTTGCTAATGGTTTTACTATATTAAACAACGTTAATAATTCTAAGGAGGGAGAGGGAAAAGGGTGCGGCTCGGAGGGAAAAGGGGGCGGCTCGGAGGGAAAAGGGGGCGGCTCGGAGGGAAAAGGGGGCGGCTCGGAGGGAAAAGGGGGATTGTTTTATTATTATATTAAACAACGTTAATATTTGTAAAATGCCTATCTAAACTGTTCTTAAACATATTAACGCTGGTAGAGTTCACGACGGGCGCAGGAAGATTATTCCATTTATCAATTACTTTAAACGTAAAGAAGTTTTTAGCGATATTAGTAATGAAACGTCTGCCACGCAACTTAAATCTGTTATTACGAGTTTTGCTATTATCGAAAGTGAACAGTTTGTCAAAATTAACGTTATCGATGTTATTAACGATTTTGAAAACTTCAATAAGCTACCTCCCCCCTTAATCTCCTAGTTTCAAATGAATGCAAGTCTAACTCTTTAATCCTATCTTCATAAGGCTTGTTGCGCAATGGCGGAATTAGTTTCGTGGCACGACGCTGAACCCTTTCTAACCTATCAATATCCTTACGCAAATACGGGCACCAAAACTGAACGGCATATTTTAAATGAGGCCTGACTAGGGACTTGTAAAGTGGCAATATAATATTCTTCGATTTAAATTCGAATTACGCGCTATGAAGCCTAACATCCTATTAGCTTTCGCGCAAGACTCCAGGCACTGGTTCCGAACTTTTAAATCCTTAGATACGCGTAAGCCTAAATCTACTTCTTCGTCAACGCTCGCTAACTCTCTATCATCCATCGTGTACGTGTAATTATTGTTACGAGAACCTATTTGCAAAACTTTACATTTGTCTAACCTAAATCTACTTCTTCGTCAACGCTCGCTAACTCTCTATCATCCATCGTGTACGTGTAATTATTGTTACGAGAACCTATTTGCAAAACTTTACATTTGTCTACATTAAATTGCAACTGCCACTTATCCGTCCACTCCATAATCCTATTTACATCGTCTTGGAGCCTATTTCTATCGTCCTCGTTAACAATCTTACCGCCTATTTTAATATCGTCCGCGAATTTTGACACGTTACTAGTCAAACCTACATCTATGTCGTTAATGTAAATTACGAATAGCAATGGGCCTAACACTGAACCCTGAGGGACACTGCTACCTACATCCAACCACCCCGATTCACTACCATTAACAACGACCCTCTGTCTCCTAGCACGAAGCCATTCCTCTAACCAGTTAGCTACCTGACCGCGTATACCGTGCGCTTTAACCTTCGCAATTAGTCTTCTATGCGGAACTGTATCGAACGCTTTTTTTTAAATCTTAATAAATAACGTCAGCCACTCTATGCCTATCGTATTCGCGCACTATTTCGTTATAAAATTCTAACAAATTAGTTAAACAAGATTTATGGCGTCGAAACCCATGCTGACTACTATTAATCAAATCGCGACTAAGTGTTCGATGATACGATCCCTAACTACGGATTCCAAAAGTTTACCGACAATTGACGTTAAGCTAATGGGCCTATAATTGCTAGCTACTTGTGCGGTCGCCTTTTTTAAAAATGGGTGTGACGTTAGCTAATTTGAAGTCTTCAGGAATAATCCCCGCTTCCAGTGACTAATTAAAAATCTTCGTTAAGGGGCCTACGACAACGCCTTTCAAATCTTTCACATGTCTAGGATAAAACGCGTCAGGGCCTGGAGCCTTGCTAATTTTTGACTTATCGATATAATGCGCAATCTCACCCTTGTAAGCAGTTATTTCATCCAAAATAGTCTCGCTGCTAAATGGAATGATATCGTCCACATCGGGAACATTATTGACGTCTTCTACGGTAAAAACTGTCGCAAAAAAGTTATTAAAAATACCCACCCTCGCCTGAGTGTCGGAAGCCAAAGCGTCATTAGCGTCCAAGACGGGGCCTATATTATCTTTTATCGGCTTACGATTATTCACTTGGTCGAAAAACGTTTTTGGGTTATGTTTACTATCTGCAGTTATAAGTATCTCTAAATTACGGTTAGCATTCCTAACTGATCTTTAAACCTGACGTCGAAGCTCGATATATCTATTGGCGTTAGCTAACGTGCCATTGCGCTTATTAGGTCTATACGCTCTGCTACGCTCGTTTATGAATCCGCCTATTTCCCTAGTCCACCACTTAGGCCTACCATGATTTCTAGCGCGCTTGGGCTTACGAGGAATAAACTCCCTTTCGATATTTAAGAAACTATCTTTAAACGCCTCCCAATGAAAATTTGCGTCATTACCCATAAATAAGTCACCCTAGTCCACTACTCTCATCCTATCCGCAAAACTATTAAAATTGTAAAATTGGCCCTACGAAAATCAGGGACTTCTATCACGTTACTATCCTTAGTGTTTTCTATCAATAACTTAAACCTAAGAATTTGATGATCACTACATCCTAAACTCTCGCCTACTTCTAAACCTTCGACTTTGTTTTCGCCGTTCGTCATCACCACGTCTAAAATATTATCACCGTGCGTTGGTTCGGTAACCATCTGTCGTAAAAAATTATCTTCCATGAACTCAATCAATCTCAAACCGTCAACGTTACCAGTAAAAGTCTCGTAATTGGCGTTAGGGCAGTTAAAGTCTCCGACAACTATACTATCCCGATTATTAATAAAGTTACTAAGAAGTGTGTAAAATCTAGTATCGGTATTGAGGGGTTGAACGGGAGGTCTATAAACAACAACAAAATTGAAACTAAGACTACGCGCCCTAACTTCAACGCATATCGCATTAATTTCTGCCGGAAAATCTATCTTAAGCTCGACAGCCCTAAGATAATTACGAATGTACAGCAAAACGCCACCGCCAATCCTATGTAACCTATCATTAGTAAAGAGCTTAAAACCCGGTATTTCAAGTTCCCCCAACAAGTCCCGAGTCACGGTATTTAACCACGTTTCAGTGATAGCAGCTATATCGTAGTTGCGGGAATAAATTATCGCCTTAAATTCGTTTAATTTATTTCTAATACTACGCGCGTTACAATAAAAGACGTTTAAGTTATTTTTTACCACCGGTCGGCGTTTTAAACTATTTTTTCACGTCCTGGCCCGCGTTCCCCGGACCCACAATGTTTAAAGAAGGCTTCGACCTATAGAGCTTTCGAACGGATGATGATGAACGGATGGAAACAGATGGACAGTACCGTCTTGGATCCTCTCAAATGCGGTAATAGCTTGTTCGGAAGCCGTACAAACCCATTCAAGCTATACTTTCCGTCTACGGAGGGCGTGAAATTCCATTACTACGACTTCTGTTCTTTATATCCTTACGTGATGAAGAACAATCCGTACCCCGTAGGTGCACCTGAAAAACTGTTGGGACCTAACCTGCCCCCCATCGAGGTGTTCTCAACAAATTTGAACTGGTACTATTTCAGTCTTTCCTTCGTAGACGTGATCTCACCTCGTGATTTATGGATGCCGATCTTACCCGTCGTCATAGATCACAAGCTCCTGTTTCCCCTTTGCGTGAAGTGCGCAGAGGAGAATAATGGGACCTGTAATCACACAGCCAACCAGCGGAAGATCAAAGGTGTATATACAAGTCCTGAGCTGTCCATAGCCGTCCGCCATGGTTACAGAATATTGAAGATATATGAGGTGTGGTTTCAGAAGCTACCCAACCTTTTCATGCTGTATATAAATACTTTTTTGAAGGATAAGGTGGAATCATCAGCCTACCCGTGAGGGGTTGAGGGCGAGGGTAAAAATTAGACGTATATTCAGCGCTACCGTGATCGTGAAGGGATACAACTTGATCGGGACCAAATTGTTAAAATCCCTGCACAGAATACAGGTAAGGGGAACGTTCATTTGGCACAAAGTTATAACGAGGTGTGGGATTATGCCAATATCCGCGATAAAGAGGTTATGGAGATCGTGAATGTTGGTAACACGTACATAATAAAGTACAACATCACCGAACTGGCCACAGATACTTCACGTGTTACAAACATACCTGTAACCAGCTTCACAACGGCATACGCACGCATCAAGCTTTGGGGACTACTGCACTCTCTTGGGCGGAGGGTGCTGTACGCTGACATAGATAGCGTAATATTCACAGAGAGGGAGGGTGAATACATGCCGCCTATTAGGGAATTCCTCGGAGAGTTGACTGACGAGATCAATGATGGTTATGGTGATGGCGCATACGCTGACTCCTTTGTATCAACAGGACCAAAAACTTATGGGTGCGAGTGAGGGTGGAGGAAGAGCTGAAATATATCATGAAGGCGAAGGGCATCACGCTTAACCTGGCGAAACCGACTGGTCGTTAACTTTGACTCGTTGAAGGAGCTAATGTGCTTAGAAGATGAGGGTAACCAACCGCCCCAACTGACTGTAAGAACCCAAAATTTTCGGGCAGAGAAACTGGGGTGTGTGAAGGAACTTAGGGGCACAAAGGGGTGTCGTAACACCTATAGGAAACGTTACCAGGTGCCTGGCACCTGTGATATCGTACCCTTTGGGTACCATAGTACCTGAATGTTATATATGTCTATTGTTAACGATATGTTTATTTATTACATATATTTGAATATTTAAATGTTTCAATTAGGGTTTCATTTGCTCCTTTGTGTGTGTGTGTGTGTGTGCGTGTGTGTGTGCGCGTATGTACAGGAAAAAGTCCTAAGCTCCACCCACTGTAAGATCACTCAAATGGTCATGTGACTCCTGCTACTACCTGGGCATATCTCTACCCTTGCGTGTTCAGTTAGCTGCTGCAAGCCCTGAATCTCAGACGTATATTTGAAGAATTCTTACGTAGACGAAAAATAGTGATGGCGACTTTTGATATTGCGTGTTCGACGTTTATGAAGTGGTATTCGGTAAAGTCGGAAGATGTGGTGAATACTGAAAGACGGCCTAGCCCCTCCTCCTTTGAGACTTTTAAGGTCGCATTGAACCGCGCGAAGCGTGAGGAACAAGATGTTCAAATACTCTATGGATATTCTGGCGAGAGCATTGCCGGATTTCGCGGCACAAACGATGTAATGGACTACGTTGTAGGGCTAAATTGTAGAAAAGCGTACATATACTGTGAGGTGAAAGAAACAACGCGTGCAGAAGAGAAGCAACGGGTATGGGTAGTGAGTCTTCTTGATGAGTGGTACGACAGGTGGTATTATGTCATGCTGCATCATACCGAGTACGCGTACTCTGCGGCTGAAAATGTAAACCTTGTCATCATGGACAACTAAAGTACTTTTATCACTACATTCTTATATATAATGACGAGGTTCGCAGTGACATTGTGGCTAAAGGCCTGTGTGAGTTTTTAATAGAATTTAGAGACAAGTATCGACTGTTAAACAAAAAGGATAAATACGGGCATATGTTTCTCTCAAATAGTGCGCCGGATTTTTAATATGTTTAGTTTGTGGAAATGAACGGTTAGTGCGCATTCCGATAAAACAATAAAACCGAAATTGCCTCATGTATCGGAAAATTGCCCGGTATAATGGGTATAAGTACTCGCATGATTCTTTCATGCTGGAAGAAACCCGTACACGAAACATTAACGATTGGTATGACTCACTCCTCCACACCTGTCCCCGAGCCAACCAGCGCACCGGTTGCTCATAGTCATCTTAGAGCTTGACCCGACTGGTTGTGCACTCTCACAATAGAAAACGATGGAGCTTCTTTTGAGCAGCATTCTCAATGCTGTATACCAGTGGTTCCCAACCGGTTTTGGCTTATGGCC
>JAJOZX010000748.1:495000-617500 GCA_023014485.1 Bathynomus jamesi | reverse complement strand
CACTGCTTCACGTACGCGAGGGAGATGAACAAACACAGCCGCCGAAGTCCTCCTCCTTCCCTGGCTGTCAGGTCCAGTTGGTGACGGAACATGAAAATCTTGAGGGCATAGATGGCTTTGGCCATCCATCTGGCGTGGTGATAGGCCCCAGGTTGACGAAATCCCCCTGGACCTGACCGCCAAGGAAGCGGTAGGAAAGGATGAGGAGTTCACGGTAGTCTTCTCGGGGATGTGTGCCGTGGGAAAGCGTCTGCTGCAGGTATTTCTTCATGGAAGACGCTTGATTTGCCCAGTTGTCAGTTGTTGTGGGATTGCTTTCGTCACCGATGGACAAGAATGACCCTTTGTCAATGGAGGCCCACCGCTGTTGAAATCTTTTGAAGAGGAGAATGTCAGGGGAAGAGGACGGCCCCAGACATCGCACGAAGACATCCTTGAGTAAGATCTCCAAGACGTGGTGACGGCAAGCCAACCACAACATGGGACGGCCAAACTCCTGCTCAATGCGAACGCAAGCACCTTGGATCATCCCAGCGTTCACAGCTGTGGTGTCGAATCCCAGTCCAATGATTTGCTCCGAAATGCCAAAAGCCTGGACTTCCTGGAGTACGGCTGTAGCCTGTTCTTTTCCAGTGCCGTCCACCGCAACGGGTACACCAAGCTCCTCGACTCCATCGCCCGTCACCACAACATCAATCCGGTCAACCTCCTTCTTCTCCTTGGCGATATCTTCCAACAGTTTCCCATCCCAGTGCAAGACTAAAGGACCAGAAGCTTCGAACTTTCGGGTCAACTCTTCTCCCATCTCCTTTCGGATCTTGTTCCGTGTTCGATGAACAGTTGCTGGCGAGATTACCAGGTCATCCAGGTCATGACCCAAACTCTGAGCTGCTGCTGCAAAGGACGACGTTGCTTGTCTCACGGACATGTTGTCGCGATCCCAAGCAGCGATGAGATTCGGGTCCGTGAGGGCATTCATTCGCCTTTTCTTTTGAGTCTGGGCCTTGCTGCTGGTGCTGGGCGCTTGGTACGTCTCGTCGTCATCATCCTCGTCTTCCGTGTTCATTTCAGTGCTGCTACCATCCACCTCCAAGATCGCTACCTCCATGAGCTGTGTCACCCCAGCATCCCATTTACTCTTCCTAGCCGTGGCTGCAAGATCCCTCTTCCGCTTCACAGCTTTCTTCTTCGCTGTCTTCTGGTCCACCCCCGCAAGACTTGACGACATCCTGTCTTCCCTCTGCGAGGTGAGAAAATCCTTGTCCTCCTGAGGGACCTTGGAGGAGGATAGCGCGGAGGAGTGAGCCACGTCAAACACGTCTTCCAAATCCGACTTGAACATTCCCTCCTTGTACCGGTAACCCTCTTGCGGCTTTGCCCTGTTCTTCTTGAGTGCGTCGTAGGTATCGATCAACTTCGCCAGCTTCTCCCCTGCGTACTTCTTGGTGGTAGTTGGTATGTTGGCCTTCTCCCAGATGGGCCAGATGGTTTCCACCACCAGGCGAATGCTCTCCGATTTGGTCTTCCTTCCCTCTTGGTCTTGGTGGTGGAAGTAAAGGAGCAGGCATTGCTCCTTCGATGGAAGTCGTGGACAAACAATCGCTGCAATTGGGGCCTTGTCCAGCAACCACAACTGGTTTCCTGCTCTAGTAACCATCACCTGCGAAAGAGAAGAAAATCTTGTATAAGTGAAACAGAAGTGGCGAACTTGAGTGACCCCTGAAAATCCTCCTACAGCTGTCAAATTTTGTGATAACAATCCTTTATAAAGGTGTAATACGGGCAAGCGTCGCCCCGACCCGAAATCCTCCATTCATATATTTGAGACACCCTAATATACACCCATATATACAAACACACACACACACCATATAATGAACACCACGCGTTCCTTCGCCTTGCTGTTCCCTCTATTGTCCCCGTTTGTGTCGGTGTTTGCTTCTACATTAATGAAGGGGCATGCAATTCGGATCCGACGAAAGTTTCTTACTAATTGTCTGGAGGAGCAGGTCCTTCCCAAGTCCCTCCTTCCGATTCGCCTCAGAGAAATGGACGACCATCCGTTCAACAACTTTAGCAGAGTAATTTTAAAGAAACATATTGAAGTCACCAGACAAAATGAGTGGTCCACCTTCAAAAATTTAGGCATTGCCAAGCGTAATGTTTTGATTGTTATTCCCCAACCGTGGATCCAACCTTTGTTTGATGAAATTTACAACGAGTTGCGTCGGAGAACTTCTTCACTTCGAAACATTTTGGATCGCAAAATTAAAAGTCTCATTCGAAATAGTCAGTGGAGTAAAAAAGCAAGCTCAAAGTGTGTTTTGAACCTTTCTTCGAAAAACATTAGTGACGATGCAAAAGTGCCCTTGGATTTGGTATGTCCTTTTATATTGTTAAAAAACCTACTGCTTTACAAATTTGTCATAGTCTTGCTCGTTTTGAAAAACAGTGTAACCTTCCTCAGTTTTTGGTTAACATAGTTAAAGGCCTGGTCTATGGTGCTGCGAATATTTCTTATGAAGATAACTTTCCTAAACGTTTCCGCAATAGCCTTTCACAATTAAAAAAAGATAGTGAGCTCCATATTACTAAAGCAGACAAGGCTAACACCTTAGTCATTATGGACAAAGTGGATTACATTGGAAAGATGAATGAGCTGCTTCAGGACCCCGCCACATACGTGAAACTTAGGAAGAACCCACAGGATGATATCATCAAATCATTGAATAGTGGTTTGAAACGCATTCTCAAAGATCATAAGGATTTAATTCCCCTTTTTTTGTCCACTTCACCTGCTCTGCCTTATCTTTATGGTCTTATTAAAACCCACAAACCGGGTAACCCTATGCGCCCTATTATTAGCTCGGTGGGCTCTATTACCTATAAACTCTCCAAATGGCTTGTTAATGTTTTGTCCCCCATTCTTGGAACTGTCTCTGATTCACACGTAAAAAATTCCATGGATCTCACTGAAAATTGAATAATGTTCGCATTAATACCAACGATAGATTGATCAGTTTCGACGTTTGTTCATTGTTCACAAAAGTGCCGATTGATGATATGCTTGACTTTCTCGCCAGAGAATTACATAATTATGATTTACCATTACCTGCACACACTGTTTTGGAGCTTATTAAGCTTTGTATCAAGGATTGTAAATTCACTTTCAATGGCGAGCATTATCAACAAGTTTTTGGGATGGCCATGGGCAACCCTTTGTCGCCCCTTCTCTCCAATATTTATATGGAGTTTTTTGAAATTACTTACATTCCGAGAATCCTGGGGGTTGGCATCCCTTGGTTGCGGTACGTCGACGATATTTTGTGTATCTGGCCCATGAATCGTGACCTGGATGACTTCCTCCTTCAGTTAAATGACCAAGTCCCCTCCATTAAATTTACTTTAGAAGTGGAACAAGACAACTCAATCCCGTTTTTGGATGTGCGTGTTCATAGGGATAGCCCGGGTTTTAAGTTTAGTATCTATCGGAAAAAAAAAAACAATTTGTCCTACGTACACTTTTACTCTGGACATGACACCCCTATTAAAAAGGCCATATTTTCCTCAATGTTTCTCCGCGCTCTTAGGATCGCCAGTCCGGAATACATCGATGCCGAATTGGAAAATATCAACGGTATTGGAAGTGAGTTGTGTTACCCATCTGCGTTCATGGAATCTTGTCTTAATAAGGCTAAACGAACCTTCTATCGTGTGAATAATAACACTCGCACCTTGTCAAAGAATATTTTAGTACTTCCATTTTTCCCGGGCTTCTTAGGCATTGCTAATGTACTTAAACTTTTGGATATCAGTGTAGTTTTTTCATATAACAATATTGTGAAAAACATCATAGTAAAAAATAGCCCTACCAATAATTTAGGCATTATCTATAAAATTGGGTGTAAGCAATGTGATTCCTTTTACATAGGTCAGACGGGAAAGGATTTGCAAACGCGTGTAAAACAGCATCAATATTCCGTTAGAACGGGACAGTTGTCCAGTGCCCTTTTTGTCCATTTGTCAGAGTTATCCCATTGTATTGATTGGAATAATGTTTCAGTTTTGTTTCACTCTAGCAACATTGTTAATAGAAATATTCTTGAGTCGGCTATAATTCAACTTACAAATAACCTTAACATGAGTAAAGGTCTGTTTCAACTCGATCCCGTTGCTCTGAATTCCTTCAGAATGGATTTAAACAAAAAGGGCAGGTTGTTAAATCTTTGGTAAAAAATTTGTTTTTGTCTTTTGTTTCCCTTACAATTTTATTTTTCAATTTTTTGCTGTATGCGTGTATGTGTATGTATGTATGTGTATGTGAGTATGTGTGTGGTCATTGCAGTTAAATGTGTTTGTATGTATATGTGTGTATATGTATGTATGTATGTGTGTATATGTATGTATGTATGTATGTATGCAGTTAAATGTATATATATATATATATATATATATATAGTGTATGTACCTTACCTTACCTTACAACCTCACAAAGGTTCTGCGGGATGATTTCTCATTTCGCGAATGTCAAGCTTGTATGTGTATATATATATATGTGTGTGTGTGTGTGTGTGTGTGTGTTTGTATATATGGGTGTATATGTATATATATTTGGTTATGCGGGTATACATGTGTACGTGTATTATTTGTAATTTTTTCAATTTATATTTATTTTATTTCTTTATTCTTTTGCGACCTACCGTTTTTTCAGACAATAATTTTAAAAACAAATTTGGTAATTTTTTTCCCTTATGCATATATATATATATATATTCTGTATATATTGCGTTTATATTTCGTATATATACCGTATATATGTTGTATATTTTTTATTGTTTTATATATCTAGGCATCATTTTGTTTTCCAATTTATATTTACTTGTACTTTTTTATTCGTTTGTGACTATAATATGCATATGTGGTAATTTTTCCCTTATAAATTGGTGTGCCTCTCTTAAAATTTATCTTTCAATTTATTATTATTATTTTTATTATTTTTTTAATAATTAATTTGTGTTTTTTTTTTTGGTTTATTTCTTTATTTTTTTGGTGACATATACAGGGTGGGCGGAAAGTAGCTCCCTATTTTGGATTGGTAAAAAAATACGTATATTATCCATTTATTTCAGAAGAAATAATATGAAAAGGTAGGCATACATGGTAGGTTTTCTCTAAAATTCAATGTGGGCTCCAACTCTTTCCACCAGCTTCTGGAGCCGCCCAGGAATGGCGTCCACTGACTTTAGCAGGAACTCCGGCGGGATGGAGGACATGACTTCCCGAATTCGGTCCTCCAGTTCTTCCAATGTCCTCGGTTTGGTGCGGTAGACTTTTTCCTTTACCCACCCCCAAAGAAAGAAGTCGCACGGTGTCAAGTCGGGGCTCCTGGCTGGCCATTGATGTGGACCACGACGACCCATCCAACGCCCAGGGAAGTGGGCATCCAGCCACTCACGGACAACAAGAGCGAAGTGCGGAGGGGCGCCATCTTGCATAAATATCAGATCGTCGATGTTCTCCCATGTGCTGACAACCGGCCAGACCTCGTTTCGCAACATAGCAAGGTACCGCTCAGCATTCATGGTGTTGCGCAGAAGGAACGGGCCCACAACCTGATCTGAGGTCATACCACACCACACGTACACTGAAACCGATTCTGCGTTTTTCAGCGGAACCATGGGATCCTCTCCTGCCCAGTAGTGGCAATTGTGGCGGTTGATAAAGCTCCGACGTGGAACACCGCCTCGTCGCTCCAGAGGATGTTGCGGAGAGATGGGGCCAGTCTTCATGCCAAGCCAGCATGATTTCCCCGAACTCCATGCGAATGTCGCGTCCTCGTCCGAGAGAGATTGGCAGTAATGCGGCTTCCACGCACGCCAGTTCAGCTCCTTCTTCAGCACAGTTCGCAGGAGTAGCGGGGGAGAGTCCACTTTCCCGAGCTGCCTGGCGAGTTGACTTTCGTGGACTCCGTGCGAACATTTCCTGAACTGCCTGCACCGTCTCCTGCCCTGGATGTCGAAGGGCGACCACATCTCGAACATCTGCCACAGACCCCGTGGTCATGAGCTTCGAGTGGCAGTTCTTGATTGTTTTCGGGTACACTTGGGCACGTGGTCCGTGAATGGCCCGCCACCATCTTTGAACTCGAACGACAGATTGCCAAACTTCGTACCGTGCCGCCAACTGGGCACGCTCCTGCAGTGTTAAACGCTCAGCCATGTTACCCTTCAATCTGAAATGAAAAAAAAAATGAACGTTACAATTGTACCACTTTAGAGAACACAAAGAGAACATTTAGAGAAAAAAGATTACCGTTACAATTGTACCACTTTAGAGAACACACCATAACAATATAACAATACAATCACAATTTATACATAATTTATATGTAATTTAAATTAGGGAGCTACTTTCCGCCCACCCTGTATATCAATTTGGCTTCATCTATTAAATTGATTGTAAAACTTCCCTTTTGAGCTTGAATTGGTAGACTCCACTTACAATATTTATATTTATTTTTATTTCTTTATTCTTTTGTGACCTGTTCCATAACAAGCCATTGAATTTATATTGAATGGTCGGCCAAAGTGCAAAAGTGTCTTTTTATATATATATATATATAATATACATATGTATGTATATATTTGTGGTTTTTTTATTTGCCTGTTTATTTCTTTATGATTATTTAGGCTGTGACATATATATCACTAAGGCACTATTTGTAATTAATTTTTCTCAAATATTATAATTTATATTTATTTTTATTTCTTTATTCTTTTGTGACCATATAAATGTTGGCTCCTCCCACAATTTTTTCTATGCTTACTATATATATGTATATATGTATATATATATATATATATATATGTATATATATATGAATATGTATGTATGTATGTTTATTTTTGTAACCTATATATTGCCTTGATCTGTCCTTTCACTCCAGTGTTCCTGAGGATGTCATTAGACGAAAGCGCTTGAGCACCCATTTGTGTTTCTTTTTTCCTTCGTGGTTTTATTCATCATAAATACTTTTCACGTGTCACTTTCGTGAAATAATTTTTCATATATAACATATTGGAGAAGAAATTTAGTGCAGTGCTTGGTTGTCCTGAGGCTGGCCATCATATGATCGGCGGAAGAGTTAGACGAACGTATATTTTTTTAGTCAAAATTACGATGATAGTAATTAATTCTGAAAGTATGATTCATGGAGTGTTATGGCGTACGGCATGAAGATACAGCTCCCCTGAAATACCACAAGCTTTGGAACATTGGTATAGAACGCTACAAACCTTGTCTCTCATTCACCGTTCATCCGGAAGAATTATATCTTTATATAAGATATGGCTGTCGTCACGACTTAGAAGAGTTCCTTAATTGTCGATATGTTTGGTGAAAAAGAGCTTACAATTGAAAAGATCGGTGTAGAAAGAATAAGTGCGCGTGTGGAGAGAGCGGTAAAAATATTAAATGACGCCATGCTCGTACGAGCTTTTGATTGTATTCTATTTATTCTTAAAAATCGTGAGGGTTACCCACAGTTGTAAAATAGGAACGAAAATAGTTTTAAATGAACTTAAGTCTCTACTAGTATATATATAATATAAAGGCTCGCATACGTTAAGCAGTAAATTGCTATTAAATCGTATTTCCTGTATCGCGCAAAGTAATAAAGATGTGAGAGTAGATAATATCTCTCTCACATCTTTATTACTTTGCGCGATACAGGAAATACGATATATTTATATGTATATATTTATGGGCATCTTGCCTTCTCTCTTCATTCCCTGACGAGGTGTAGCTCTGAATACAAGAAAGGTCTTGGAATCGTTTTCTTTTTTCTTGTGGGTTTGCAGCATTCATTCATTTCATGTGTTTAATTGTGAAATTCATCCCATATATATATATATACACACGAGTATATAAATAAATAAGACATAAAAACAGGAATAATTATACCATTTTAAATTTTTTCGGTAGGATGCTAAATTCGCACACAATTCTATTATAATTGTGTGCGAATTTAGCATCCTACCAAAAAAATGTAAAATGGTATAATGATCTCATCTTTAATTATTCTTCCAAAGTTCTCAGTGATATTGAAAAATCTTCCCTTTGTACAGGCCTGAAATTCTCTCTTACTCCAAAGAAGCTTAATTTTTACGATCATTTCCTCAACTTTGAGGTATTTTTTAAGGACCTTTTTAAACATTCATTCTTTGATACACATAGTAAAGGTTTTAACTGTTTATCTAATAATTTACGTAATTTAGCTTTTACTTCATTTTATGTTTTTAACCCTTATGGCAATAGACCTAATATGGAGTCGGAACAGTTTCAAAGTCTAAGAAATCTGTCTTCGTGCAAGTCATTGGTGGTTACAAGACCAGACAAAGGCAATGGCGTTGTTCTTTTGGACAGGAATGTTTATGTCGATAAAATGTTAGATATTTTAAATGATGCAACTAGATTTTCTAAAGTAACTGGTGACATTTTTGCTTCAATTTTAAAACAGGAAGATAAAATTAATAGGTATCTTAGAAAACTTAAACCAAATAATATAATCTCAGACAGTTTTTTTCTAAATTATTTGTTGCTGGATCCAGTCCAGGTATTATGTATGGACTCCCTAAAATACACAAACCTAATTGTCCACTTAGGCCAATTTTATCGGCACTAGGAACTTTTAGTTACAACCTTTCAAAATTCTTGGTCCCCATACTATCACCTATAACTTATAATTTGTATACAGCACGGGATTCTTTTTCTTTCGTTAGAGAAATTACCTCATTAATTAAATAATAATTCTTACACAATGGCTAGCTTCGATGTAAAATCTTTATTTACCAATGTGCCTGTTGCAGAAACTATTGATATATGCATTGCCAATCTTTTTAATAATACTGATACGGTGCAGGGTTTTAATAGAGGTCAAATGAAAGACCTACTAAAATTTTCAGTGGAAGGCCTTATATTTATATTCAGTGGTGAATATTTTAAACAGACTGAAGGTGTTCAAATGGGTCTGCACCTTCGTCCCACCTTAGCTAACGCGTTTCTTTGTCATCATGAAGTCAAATGGCTGAATGAGTGTCCTTCCAACTTCAAACCGGTTTTTTATAGAAGATATATTGATGATACTTTTCTCCTGTTCAAATCACCAGACCATATCCCTTTGTTTTGTAATTACCTTAATTCTAAGTACCCTAATATTGAATTTACTTCAGAAGCTGAATCCAGCGCTCTGTCCTTTTTGGACATTAAGATAATAAAAACTAATTCCTCTTTTGAAACTTCCGTTTACCGAAAGCCGACATTCACCAATCTTACTATGAAATTTTCTTCCTTTATCCCTTTAGGTTTCAAACGAAATTTAATTTCGACTCTGACTAACAGAGCGTTCAATATCTGTTCAGATTACTTTAAACTACACGATGAACTAGATTTCATCCGAAAACTCCTTACGAAGAATAATTTCCCGTCTAAATTGGTGGAGACTACAATAGGCAGAACCTTAAATAGACTAATAAACCCCACAACTAGAGACGTAATTACAGTCCCCAAAGATATCCTGTATTTCACTTTGCCTTATATGGGAACCTCAAGTTTTAATATTAGAAACAAACTTTTAAAATTGCTCAAGGAATTCTTCCCACAACTATGTATAAAAATTATATTCACCCCGTCTAAATCGATTTATCATTTATTTAAATACAAGGATGTTATTCCTACACTTCTTAAGTCATCCATAGTTTACCAATACAAGTGTGACCACTGTATGGGGTCATATATAGGTAAAACTAAACGACACTTAAAATCCCGTATTTACGAACATCTCGGTAAATCGGTCCGTACAAATTTACCTCTTGGCAAACCACCTAATTCTCTCATACGTAACCATTCACACAACAATAACCACCCAATTTCACAGTCTAATTTCGCCGTGCTTGCTGCCGGAAGCTCTGACCTTAAGCTCAAAATTATGAAATCTTTGTTTATTTATAAATTAAAACCAGACCTAAATTCTGATGAATCATCGGTAGATCTGCTATGTTTTGGTTAAGGTACTAGTTTACTTTATTTATTTACCGTTTAGTTTTAATGCTTTTATATTTTTCCTAGCTACTTTTTATAATTGTAACATTTTAATTTGATTTATTTACCTTTTAGTTTTAATGTTTTACATTTTCTTAGCTACTTTTTATAATTTTTAACTTTATTTTAAATTGTTATTAAGAAATTTGTATTTTGTATGTGATTTGGCATTTTATTGTTTTAGCCCTGAAGATGGAATTAGTGCATTCCGAAACGTTGGTACTATTAAAGCTTGAAGGATGTTTATTTTTTCTCTAGTGTTCCTGTTTATTATTAAACTGCTTTTTCCACGCCATCAATCAATAGCCGATATATATATATTATATATATATATATTATATATATATATATACAGTATATACGTTTTCATTTATTTATGAATTTTTCTTATTTCCGTTATCTATTTACCTTTTTCGCCCCGCCTTATCTCTTCTTTCTTTCTATGAAAAATGTAATTAAACTTATAGTTGTTTGCAAGGTTACTTAGATATATTAATTACTAAGACATATTATTAATAAACAAAAGTGTACAGATGTGTTTTTATTATCTTTGCTTCGATTATGTATTTTGTTTGTAAGTTATATTAAAAAGCGTTTATAATATGATACTTACGTACATAGAGAATGGCTACTGCACCCCTGCGTACAGTATAACGCAGTTGCCAATGTCCACCAAAAAAAAAGAAAAAATGCAATGTTTATTGCAAGTCTGCGAGCATTTCATATGCTTATAACTTAATTTCATTATATGCATTTATATATTTATAGGCAACGCCTACTTCCTTATTTTCCCTCAACAGACTATCCCCCCTCCCCTTCACCCTTATCATTCCACTTATATACATATATTATTTTATATTTACTGCTGGATAAAATTTTATATTTTCGTGTCCCATAAACTTTAATTATGCTATTGATGTGTTATCGTGTTATCGTCAAAGTCCACAGTATGGTTAGGTGGATTAGTTTCTATTAAGTTGGTGGTTCGTTGTAGGTCTGAGGTAGTGTGTTGCTGGGTAGAATAGGCTTTATTGGCTTATTTTTTAGGTTTAGCACCCTGCTAAGCCCCCTTTCCTAGCCTTAACGCACTTTTCTCAGTAATGTTGGAAAATGCTGCATGCAATGTTGCAATGTAATACTGCATGCAATTGCACTGCAATCTAGCTAAGTGTACCTATACTACTGAGGCGTACATTCCGTACTCTATTCCTACTACTAATACAAGAAACCCTTGGTTTAACTTTGTTCTAATGCTTTCCGCAACAGAGCAGGCGTTCAGAAGGTACCGTCACTATCCCACTCCTGACTCTCACTTACCTTACATTTCTGCCAGGAATCATCCAAAGCCTGTTCTTCGATTCGTCAAAAATTACTTCATCAGACAAAAATGTGAAAACCTATCTAATTTTAATTGTACTCGCTCATTCTGGCATCTAGCCAAGAAATATTCCAACAATTTTACTTCTTTCCTTCGAGTTTTCAATTCCGATAGCTCAGATGCCGTCTTCTCATAAAGATGAACTCTTCGCTCAAACGTTCGCCTCCAACCACACCTGTACGATTAACGTGTTGTTCCTCCATTTCTTTCTCCCTTTGAATGAATTATATTTGAAATTAGAATCTACTCCATAAAAGTTTATGTTGCCTTATCTGGGTTTAACTCTAGGAAGGCATACGGTCCTGATGGTGTTCCTCCTGTTGTTTTCAAGAACTGTTCTTCTGTACTGACACCTTGCCTAAACAAACTCTTTCATCTTTGTCTTTCATCTGGTATTTTTTCTTCCGGCTGGAAACCTGCTTTGCCCGTTATAATAGCGATAGTAAAGAGAGAGTTAACATTGCGACGAAGGAAGAGGGAATGAAGACAGGCAGTAATAGGCAGAGAATTAATGAGACGAAAAGCCTCTCATTCCACCCGGTCAAGTATAGCTGTGTGTGTTAAGTCACCCAACACATGAGAAGCGTACTCCATACAGGGGCGGACAATACCCCTGTAAGGAGACAGCAACTGAGTGGGGGTAAAGAAAGTGCTGAGTCAGTACAACACACCTAACCCCTTAGAAGCTGTTTTGAAAAGAGAGTGTATGTGATTTTTTCAGTTAAGACCACGAGAAAAGGAAACACCAAAAATGTTAAGAGAAGAGGAAGGATTGAGTTATGTAGTGATGAAGGTACTGTAAGGGGATAGTCGTGTGGAAGATTGTGACGAGTAGACAGATGGAGTAACTGAGTTTTTGATGCATTGAAAACCACAAGTTTTTTCTGTCCCAATCAGAGATAGTAGAAAGATCAGAAGTCAGGAGTATCATATCCGTCCTACGTGAAGTATGATGTGACTGTTGAGAGGCACGCTTTGTGAAGTGAGTGGAGAAGTGAAGAGGGGAATCACCGGCATAGCGGATAGGACAGGAAGTTGCGACTTAATAGAGCAATGACCAAATAAAAGGAAAAGAGTGGGTGACAAGATAGAACCCTGAGGAACACCACTGTTAATAACATTTGGAGAAGAACAGTGGCCATCTACAACCGCAGCAAGAGATCGACCAGAAAGAAAATCAGAGATGAGTGCACAGATAGAAAGATAGAATAGAAAGCGAAAGAGGGCAATTTGGAAATTAAGGATTTATGCCAGACTCTATCAAAATCTTTTGCTATGTCTAGCGCAATAGAAAAGGTTTCACCGAAATCCCGAAAGGAGGATGACCAAGAGTCAGAGAGATATGGAAGAAGATAGACAGTAGAGCTTCCGTTATGGAACCCAAACTGAAGATCTGAAAGATGATTATGAGAAGAGAAGTGTTTAAGAATCTTCCTATTAAGGATAGATTCAAAAACTTTAGAAAGGCAAGAAGTCAAAACAATTGAACGATAGTTGGAGGGTTGACAGGCTGAATGAAAGTGAACTTCCAGCAGGAAGGAAAGGTAACGGATGAAAGGCAAAGACGAAAGAATTTGCCAAGGTAGGGGGTTAGCCCAGAAGAACAGTTCTTGAGAACAACAGGAGGGACAACATTAGGACCGTACGCCTTCCTACAGTTGAGCTTAGAGAGGGCAGAAAGAACATCTTTGGAAGAGAGTCTAATTTCTGACATAATTTAGTCAGAGGGAGGAGATAGAGTAACAGCACCGGAATCATCCATGATTAGGCTGACCATATTTCCTTGAGACAAAAACGGGACATTGGGATGGCAAAAAAGGGACGGGGGTTATGTAATATTCTGTATTCATGAAAAAGTAAGTACATAAACATATTGAGCTTACAATTATTCTTCAGTGACAGAACCCATACAAAAACCCATACAAAACGGTACTGTCCCGTTCAAAACGGTACGTATGGTCAGCACCATGATTGAGTTGGAGGGTCAAGCTCGAGCGAAGAGTTTAATTTTATCAGAAGAGATGGCAACTGAACCGTTGGAATGGAAAAGAGGATGGAAAGAAGAATCAGTAAAATTGTTGGAGAGGTTCCTGGCGAAGTGCTAGAAATAGCGAGTAAAATTAGAATTCGATAGGTTTTCACATTTTCAAATTTTTGGCGAGTCGAAGAACAGATTTTGCACGATACAGGATAGAAATGTAAGTTAAGTGAGAGTCAGAGGTTGGATGGGGACGGTAGATTCTAAGAGGCTCCTCTCTGTTACGGATGCGTTAGGACAAGTAACGTTAAACCTAGTTTTTTTTGCATTTGAATTAGGAATAGAATATGGAATGTACTCCTCCATACCCGAAAGAATCACCTCCGTAATGCGCTCAGCACACTCGGAGAGGCCCCGGACACGGAAGCAGTAATAATTCCATAGGAAATCAGAGAAATACTGATTAAGGGCCTCCCTATTAGCGACGCCAAAGGGGTCTCCTCTTGGGTGGATCGAAAGGCCGAATTGAAGCGATAGGACAGGAAACAGATATAAGATTGTGGTCGGAGGAGTACAATGGGGAAAAAAGTTTGACAGATTAAGAAGGGTGAGAGGTGAGACATGAATCCAGAATGATGGGCCTATCTCCAAGCCGATTGGGGATACGAGTAGGGTGTTATATGTACGATCTGCTCTAGGTTACACTGGTCAACAAATTTTTCTCACACAAACATTTTTACTTGAAGTATATGTAATTTTTTACGTTGATTACGGAAATGAAAGGAGAATTTTTTATCACCCGTAGTTTTAGTGACACGCGAAATTACATTACTTAGGATTTAAGTCAGAATAGGAAGGGGGTGGAGTCTGCCTCTTGCTTCCCCTCTGTTTATAAGTTGCTGCACGTCACTGTTGACTTTCATTTGTCAGTTACTCACTTGATTTCGCTCAGTGAACATTTTAGGTGAGTTCAATACGCATTTTATACTTTGATGTTGCTATAACGTTTATAAATTAGTCCAAATTTCATTTTCAATTCACTCAATATTGGTGGGTGATAGAGAAATTTCGAAGTCATTTTTTAACTAAGCGGTGAAAAACCTTTGAGATCCCCCCATTTTTGTTCATGTGACCCAAAAAAAGTAATTTTTGGCATCCAGTGTAATTTAGGATAGAAAAGTTGTAAGCTTGTTCACCAGGAATGTTAATGAAATGGGAGGAAAGCGAAAGATTATGAACATTGAAATCACCAAAAATGGAGATTTCATCAAAAGGAGTGTGAGATAGAATGTATTCCACTTTGGAAGTGAGGGAGTCAAAGAACTTGGGTAGTTAGTGAAATTAGAAGAAAGGTAGACAACACATGTATTTTTATTTTGAGATTGGCATGTGAGCCGTAGCCAAAGGATATAGAATTCGGAGGATGGATTCAAGTTCGGGAATACGAGAACAAGTTAGGTTATTGCGTGCAATAACCTATACTGAGTATAGAGAAAGTAGGAGGGTACAGAAAAGAGGTTGCTGTTAGTCGTTCGAGACACCTGAGTTTCAGTGATGAAGAGAAGATGAAGTTTAGAGAAGGAGGGATGGTGTTCAACAGATTGAAAATTTGAGGCAGGGGATCCTTGGAGCAGATTTTAATATCAGACATAATTAAGTTAGTGTGAGGAGGAAATGGAGGAACAGCACTGGATTACTCCAGGTTTGAGTTGGAGACGAAAGTTTGATCGAAGAGTTTAGCTTTATCGGGAGAAGAGACGGCAACTGAGCCGTCAGGATGGAAAAGAGGCGGTAAAGAAGTAGTAAAGTTGTTGGAGAGGTTCTTGGCTAGATGCCAGAAAGAGAGAGTAGAATTAGAAATGGATTGGTTTTCACATTATTGTCTGATGAAGGAATTTTTGGCGAGTCGAAGAACACGCACGATTCCTATTAGAAATATAAGCTAAGTGAGAGTTGGGAGTTGGATGTTGCAAAAAAGTTTTTTAATCCTCTGATATACAGTATGTATATTTAATTTCTTGGTTTATATTGCAAGTACAGCAGTATAAACCTTAAAAAAAACAGAAGAATAATACCAGATAGATGATCGATACAAAACACAAACATGGTTCACTGTACACTATGATAACCTTATATCAATGCAAGTGTAACGAAGTTATTCTCTGAGCTGTAAAATAAGTGTTCCATGTTCATACGCGGCACACGGTATCAAATTTCTCTCTCTTTATTGCATAGTAAATTAAGTACAGTACTTTATTTTAGCTGACTGTAGACGATTTTATGTCACTTGAAATAATTCTTCTACATACATTAAAGAGTTATATCTTAAGTAATTAGAGGTTACTTAGTATTTAGAGGGAAATAAAAGCTAGGTTATTCTTCCGTTGTTTGAATAGTTTCTCTCTTTTATAACAAGCTCTATATACGGAAATGTGACTGTCATAATTATGCTTCCTTGTCATATTTTGGGTCTTTTCTTGTCCTCTGTAATTTAATTTTCATTAGAATCTATTTTCATTTTAATATTCAGGCATTTTTTCCGTCCGAGAGAACACCTTAAAACTCGGCGAAAATATTTTTTCTATT
This sequence comes from Bathynomus jamesi, assembly GCA_023014485.1. Taxonomy (NCBI): domain Eukaryota; kingdom Metazoa; phylum Arthropoda; class Malacostraca; order Isopoda; family Cirolanidae; genus Bathynomus; species Bathynomus jamesi. The sequence continues at coordinate 601,460 of JAJOZX010000748.1, read as the reverse complement.
AAAATTATATTTTTCCCAAGTATTGTATAGTAATTTTTTGTTGCCTTCTCCTCTGGATGTACTGCGGCGCGCAGCAAAACCCAACTGTTCTTCCTAACACAAAATAAAAATTGGTTGGGAGATAAATGGATACCCTGGGTAGCTTTGTGGTGAAGACGCTGGGCTGCTGATCTGGAGTTCGTGAGATCGAGTCCTGGCGAGGACTTTGTAATTTCTGATCGCCCGTGGTGGGGCGTGGTTCGGATTCCACGTTAAACTCTAGGTCTAAGGTAGAGCGACAAGCTTGACCTTTGTCAGAATGAACAATTCGGGTGGAAGTAAAACCAAGGCTAACCAAGGTTATATATGTGTAATTAAGGCGCTCTCACAAATGCGAGACAATTCGGCATCAGGGCCAGACACATGGAGTGCCATGTTTCTGAAAAACTGTAAAAAGCGTATTGCCAAACCGCTATACTTACTATGGAGGAAATCACTCGACACAGGACAAATTCCACTCCAATTAAAGAACGCGAACATTGCCACCTTATTTAAAGGTGGTAACAGAGCAATGCCCAAGAATTATCGACCGGTAGCTCTCACCTCCTATCTTTTAAAGTGCTTTGAACGTATAATTAGAAGCAAAACTACCTATACCTACAAAAAAAGAACTTATACAACCCAAATCAACAAGGTTTCAGTACTGGAAGATCACAGCTATTAAACCACCAGGAAAAAATGTTGGAAACACTGTGTTGAGGACAAAACATAGATATAATGTATAATGACTTTGCTAAAGCCTTCGATAAATGTGATCATGGAATTATAGCACACAAACTTAAGAATAAAGGAATTACTAGAAAGCTAGGAAAATGGATATTTCATTTCTTGACACAAAGAACACAAAGAGTGGTGGTAAATGGAGTCAAATCGGAAGTCTCGGAAGTAGAGAGCTCTGTCCCACAAGGGATAGTATTAGCTCCCTTGCTGTTCATAATATTGATTGCAGATATTGATGCAGATATCAATGGCAGTATTGTATCATGTTTCGCAGATGACACAAAGATATGCAAGGAAATATTGAAGGAAGGTGACATAGAAAAATTACAAAACGACAGTAAAACATTACTTCAATGGACAGAAGACAACAATATGAAGTTCAACGAAGAAAAATTCCAACTTCTAAGATATGGTAATAACAAGAAGCTACAGAATAAAGGGTACAAAACTCTGCAAGCCAGAGAGATAACACCAAATCTACAAGTTAGGAATCTTGGAGTAATAATGTCGTCGGATGCAGAATTCAGGGAGCACTATAACATCAAAATTACAACGGCTAGAAAAATAATGGGAATCATATGAAGTTGCTACCGCAGCAGAAAAGCAAACATCATGCTCAAATTATAGGAGAGTCTAGTCCTACCGATTATTCACTGGATGACAAAAAAGAACTTTTTTTGGTCACGTGTACAAAAATGGGTGGATTTTAAAGGTTTTTACTGCTGAGTTAAAAAATGACCTCAAAATTTGTTTTTCACCCACCAATACTGAGTAAATCGAAAATGAAGTGTGGACTAATTCATAGACGTAATAGCAATATCAAAGTAGAAAATGCATATTGAACTTACTTGGAATGTAGCTACTGATGATTTACGTTGTATTTCGCCTCTGGGCCATCCCTTAACAATCTTCAGCAGTAGTCAGCCAACATGCTGGGCTCCACTTACTCTGGTATCGCTTCTTCATCGTGGATATTTGTTGATGAAAGCGTTCCCCATGCTCATCACTAACATCGCCTAAGTTTGTTGGAAAGAAGTCGAGATGCGAGTCAAGAAAATGAATTTTCAACATGTTGCACCCCATGACTTTGTAGGCCTTGAAAAGTTCTTCAACAAGTGACTTGTAGTTTTCGGCCTTGGAGTTTCCGAGGAAATTTGTGATCACTGCTTTAAATGCTCTCTGAGCTGCTCCTTCAACTTCACTTAAAGTTTCATCAAACGCGCCGTCTCTCATGATTTGTCTAATTTGCGGGTCCACAAATATCCCTTCTTTGATTTTGACCTCGCTGATCCTCGGAAATTTTTCCTTCAAGTAGAGAAACCCACTGCCATTTCGATCCATAGCTTGAACAAAATTTTTCATTAAACCAAGTTTAATATGTAGTGGTGGCAAAAAACAACTTATTTTTTGATTAACCAGAGGTGGATTGGTGATATATTTATGCCCTTGAATCAACGTTTGCCGAGGTGGCCATTGTTTCTTTAAGTAATAACTTTCCCGTGCTCGGGTGTCTCATTCACAAAGGAAACAACATAATTTCGTATAACCCAGTTGTAAACCAAGAAGTAGTACAATCACTTTCAAGTCTCCACAGATATGCCAAGAGTATTTATCATATTGGATATGTTTTATGATACAAGCAGGTGCATATTGTCGTATGATTCCTTCATATGAATGGCATGTACTCTTGGAACTGAAAGGTATTTATTTCCATTATGGACTAACACAGCTTTCAAACTCAGCTTCGAGGAATCAATAAATAGGTTCAATAAATAGGAACCTCCAGCACACCGACCTGAATAACTTCAAGAACCAGCTGGAAAGATTCCTGTGCAAAATCCCTGACCAGCCATGCGTGGCTGGCTACGAGGGCAGGAGGAGATCAGACAGCAATTTCCTCCTTCACCAAATCCCCTGCAAATGAGGCGGGATGCTGCAGAGGGGTTCGCCGCAGGTCGATCCTTAACCGACTAGGGCGGGTCGTACTCAGGTGACAACATGAATCTGAAGGAAATCCTTCCATCAGGGGTGTCTAAATTATGTGGTTTTACATGGGGAATTCAAATATGAGCTTATTGTTTGGATAGGATAACTCTAACCTACATCATTTTGTATTTCTAAATTGCCAATTTTACCCTTTTGAACCCCTTTATAATATATTAAAAGATATAAGGTAAATCATTTATATTGACAAGGCCAAATCAACTTTACATATATTTATTAATAGGTGAACTGCATGTATATCACTGGATATAATTACAAAGATCATTCTCCTGACATCTTGAACTTTGCCAGGTTGCACAAATCCTGCTTTGACTCAGACTTGGACATCAGCTTCCTGCTGGTCTCCTGAGCCCTGATCCCTCCATCCCTCTTTTCCTGTGAGAAGTACTTAGCAGAAGCCTCAGTCACCATTTTAACAACCCTCTCAATGCTTTGTGTGTGGCAAGGCCAGTTGCGCACCTCCATGGGGGTGTTGATGAAGTTTTTCACCTCTGAGGTGCTTAGAGAGCAGGTGAGAGGTGGCTCTGACACACCTTCTGACCAGCTGATCAAGTCACCGATGCTGGAAGCATCACAATTGATGTCAGGTGTCCTTCTGCTCCTAACAGAGGAGTCCCCCAGCTGAGTGTCCGGGTCCCCTTCTCCCCTGATGGCCAGGATTCTCTCCACCCCTTCAATCCTCTCCTTCTGATCCTCAGAGCAGAGTAGTGTTTGGAGGATGACTTCACTGTGGGCATACCAAGCAGATCTTCTCACAGTTGGCATCACAATATCCAGCACCTCCTTTCTCTGGGACTTGAGGCAGTCCAGCTGAAAGAGGATGTGCCTAGGCCCTTCGATCCAGGAGTGCTTGACCTTCACGTTGAACCAACATGGGTAATACACTCCAATGATGAATTCCACAATGAATTGCAGAATCTTCAGGTTCTTTCCTTTAAGTCCGTGCTTTGACACCCAGAGCCTGAGAAGTCTGTTCGCTGTGGTGAGCCAGCGGCTGTGGTTTACTGGTCCTATCTCTAACAGAGCCAGCCCTGCAGGAAGTACTCCATCCCTGACTGCACAGACAATTTTATAGCCATAGTATTGATCAGTTGAGAGATCTTGACAATGAACCTCTCTTTGGCATCAAGTTTGCCCTTCCCAAGAGAAAACTTCACTGCCTGATTCCAGACCTCCTTGAGCTTGGACATGATGGTCACTTTTTCATTGATAACAGGTGGCTTGAAAAGAGCATTAGCTTTGCTCCACTGACAAATCAGACCAGGGTAGATGTCACTCTCCAGCTTTCCCACTGGGTAGTTCCTCCTGTCATCTTCACTTTGCTTCCTCAAGTAGATGCCATACCTCAGGATATCCCTCACAGTTGGCAGTTCAGAGACCAACAGCTCCCGGCCAGTGCCAACAAGATTACTCAGATGAGAACTTGATTTCGTCCTTGTTCTGACTTGAGCCATTTTCTTAATGAGTTCACACTGAAATAAAAACAATAATACAACAGTTAAGTATCCACTACAGACAGGTATTAACTTTTTTGCGCAAAATTCTTGGTTAAAAAAAGAGCTGAAATGGGCAAGAACAAATTTATCTGCAAATGCTAAACACATTATGCTTTTTTGGTTTCAAAATGTTATAAAATGCTAATTTATCTGTTGTCTGTAATGCAAATAATTTGTTCATGTACTCTAAAAAAACTAAAGAAACATCCTAAAAATATTCTTTAGAACATTGAAATAGGCCTCATACTGCTCAGTTGTACTAAAAATGAACCACCTAATTTTAGCTCAAATCAAAGTTGTTAATTAAATTTTGCTCAATGTATCACTATAATATGCGTAGAAATAGCTTTTTCTAAAATATAACAGAATAATACTCACACGTGAACAGTAACAAAAAAAATATCAGTAGATAATCACTAAATCTATCCCCTCACTGCAAGCCGAGGTGGTAAAATAGCTTCATAAATCATGAGTCACTTCAAATATTTCACAAAACGTTTTAGAATGTTCTGAAATGTTACATTCTAGCCTCTGAGAAAGGTGGCTCAGAAAATGGCCTTATGCGCGCCAGAAAACCGTCAAAATATTTCATATACCAAACTGTATCATAATTACAATTAAGTGGAATGGCACACCTTTTTATTTGAGTATTTAAATATTATTATTATTATATGAATTACATTATATGTGTTTATATGAATTAGTTAGAACAATGCTCTATGAGAGATAACGTGAGCAGCCATGATAGAAAACGTGAGAAGACATATTCTGGGGTAACTACAATAGTAAAATAATCAACAATTTAATAATAATCAACTGCAAAATGATGTAGGTTAGGGTTATCAGAATTAAATATTTTCTTCAGAATTGTGTTCTATACACCAAAATATGTCATTTGAACACCCCTCTCCATTGATTTAAAAAAAAAATGCATAGTATGACCCGCCCTATTAACCGAGGTTCAAACTCACATAAAGTAACATAAAGTAAGTAATATGTGTTACAGGGAATCTGTGTAACTAGGGATTTCATGAAATCCCTAAAATGCTCAGGGATTTCATGTAAGGTTAAGTCGTGATATTTTCATTAAACCTACGGGAAAATTATTGAATGCCCGGTGAAATGAATGCCCGGTTCGGTTAACTGAATGCCCGGTTAGGTTAATGCCCTGTACGATTGGTTAGGTTAAGTCGTGATATTTTCGTTAAAACTTACGAAAATTTCACGACTTAACCTTCGATGAAATCCCTATCATTGATAAATAAAAGGAAGACAATGGGTGACAAGACAGAACCCTAAAGAACACCACTATCGCAGCTATAGATCGGCCAGAAAGGAAATCAGAACTGAATGCACAGATAGAAGGACAGAAAACGAAGGAGAGCAGTATGGAAATTAAAGGATTGGTTCAGATTCTACTACTCTAGTAGTAAGGTAAACTTAATCAAGACAACAGAATTTCAAATAAAAAAAAATAATTACTTAAAGATAATGAATTTGCAAAGTGTACATTCTTGTGTGATGACCTAATGTCCGGGTTGTACATTGAGTACATCCTAAGTACATTGTAATTTTGTCAGTAGAATGGGCGAAAAAGGAGAGAGTGCAATGCAATTGCAAATGTTAATGTTGCAAAGGAAATGTTGCATAAGTTATGCAACAAAGGGGGAGGGAGAATGGTGCAAGATGCTATGCAACAAAGGGGGAGGGGGAATGGTGCAAGAGAAAGAAGGGTTATGCAACTTGGAGGCGGAGTTATCCCCTAAGAGAAAGAGAGGAGGAGAGAGAGGAAGAGAGGTGTCCGCCTGGCAGGAGACAAGCGCATATTAAGACTTCAGCCGAGCGGCCGTTGTCTTAATATGTTCCTAATCAGCCAGTTGGCTTATCTGGCTGAGCTGCCAGATTGCGCTATTTATTTAATTAAAGCATATATTCTGGCTCAACCAGCTAGTTGACTTAGAAGGCATAAATGGCTTGTTCAGGTGTACGTTATGGAGCTGCCACATTGCGCTATTTATTTAATTAAAGCATATATTCAGGCTCTCCGCCAGTTGGCATAATCGGTCAGCGGGCTTAATCCGCCGGTTGGCTTAACCCGCCAGTTGACTTACAAGGCCTAACCAGCCATTTGGTATAATTAAATAATAATAACGTTTATATATACAACCAAAAGAATTATATAAAACACCATCACGTCAGTTTGTTATTTAGACGAATTATTGGATTGGCATAATCCGTCAGCTGGCTTAACCCGACAGTTGACTTAGAAGGCCTAACCAGCCATTTGGTATAATTAAATAATAATAATAATAATAACGTTTATATATACACAACCAAAAGAATTAAATAAAACACCATCACATCACTCTGTTTATTTCGACGAATTATTGGATTGGCATAATCGTACTCGGAGGTGTACGTGCATTTGTGTGCGTTTGTCCCCGTCAGCTAGCTTAAACCTCCACTTGGCATAACCAGCCAGTTGACTTAGAAGACCTAACCAGTCATTAAGTATAATTAACTAATAATAATAATAACGTTTATATATACATCCAAAAGAATTAAATAAAACACCATCACATCACTGTTTATTTAGACAAATTATTGGATCCAATTTCACGAAATATATTGAAATTAAATATACATTTCTATACAAGCGAAGGAATATATGCAATCAAAAGTAATAATAGCATAAGAATTACGAACGAGGAGTGTATATATATAATAAAAAAATAATAATATACATACCCGGACCTATCCAAATTGTTCATTCTAACGAAGGCCAAACTTTTCACCCCACCCAAGACCTACAGTTTAATGGAGAATCTGGATCTACAAGAATTGTTCATTCTGACGAAGATCAAACTTTACACCCCGCCCTAGACCTACAGTTTAACGGGAATTCAGCATCCCCAGCATTTTCTCATTCATCTCTTATACAAAATGCCTTCAAAACAACTTTTCTTTTTATTCCAAGAAAGACCAAAAAATACCCGATTTGCTCATTCCGTCGAAGGTCAAACTTTTCACCCCACCCTAGACCAACAGTAAACGGAGAATCTGGACCTACCCGACTAAACCCCTTATTATTACACACACACACACACACAGTGCTAGGGTGACAATAAAAATCGAAAGTTTGAGTTTTTTATTGGCCATTTGTTCAATGCTGCTACTACATGAGAAAACAATGTACTGTAAATATTAGATCATTCAGATAATATTTAAGGGTGTCTCAAGTGAGGTAAATAATTCTCCTTATAACAAACATTAATTATTCAATACCTAGTAAAAATAAATTAATATTTTTTTAATTAATGTAAATAAACGTTAGTTTTAGTTCATAAAGTTTAAGTGCAGGCGTACTCCAATCGTAATAAGTAATTAAAAAAAATATTAATGAATAAGGAGAATTATTTACCTCACTTGAGACACCCTTAAATATTATCTGAATGACCTAATATTTACAGTACATTGTTTTCTCATGTAGTAGCAGCATTGAACAAATGGCCAATAAAAAACTCCAAATTTCGATTTTTATTGTCACCCTATTAGGGTGACAATAAAAATCGAAAGTTGGTTTTTTATTGGCCATTTGTTCAATGCTGCTACTACATGAGAAAACAATGTACTGTAAATATTAGGTCATTCAGATAATATTTAAGGGTGTCTCAAGTGAGGTAAATAATTCTCCTTATTCATTAATTTTTTTTTAAATTACTTATTACGATTGGAGTACGCCTGCACTTAAACTTTATGAACTAAAACTAACGTTATTTACATTAATTAAAAAAATATTAATTTATTTTTACTAGGTAATGAATAATTAATGTTTGTTATAAGGAGAATTATTTACCTCACTTGAGACACCTTAATATTATCTGAATGACCTAATATTTACAGTACATTGTTTTCTCATGTAGTAGCAGCATTGAACAAATGGCCAATAAAAAACTCCAACTTTCGATTTTTATTGTCACCCTTAGTCTGTCACACACACACACACACACACACACATATATATATATATATATATATATATATATATATATATATATATGTAATCAGGTGCATGCAAAGACCCAATAGCAAAATATATACGAACACAATTCGAAATCAGCCAGATGGCCTAATCCACCACGACCTACAGTTTAACGGAGATTCCGGACCTACACGAATTGATCACTCTGACGAAAGTCAGACTCTTCACCCCACCCTAGACCTACAGTTTAAATGAGAATCCGGACCTACCCGAATTGCTCATTCTATCGAAGGCCAAACTCTTCACCCCACCCTAGACCTACAGTTTAACGTAGAATATGGACCACCCAAATTGTTCATTCTGACGAAGATCAAACTGTTCACCCCGCCCTAGACATATGGTTTAACTGGGAATCCATCACCCAGCATTTTCTCATTCACCTCTTATACAAAATGCCTTCAAAACAACTTTTCTTTTTATTTCAAGACAAAAAATACCCGAAATGCTCATTCCGTCGAAGGTCAAGCTTTTCACCCCGTCCTAAACCTACAGTTTAACGGGGAATACTACTACAATAGATATAGTTGACCTGGTGAAGTAGTGAGTTGACTTCTTTTACTCCCGATCTCATAAGTACACCCGGATCATCGGGGATCTTCTTTTCTATTCCATGGAATTTTAGATCCTCTCCTTTTCCGTACCGTAACAGTTGAATTTTTTCAGTGTTAAACTTCATATAAAGACCATGCAACATCTAAAACTTACTACATCATTACCCCTAGCGCATCCTTCATGCATTAAAAAAATTCTACTTTATCGGCAACCTTTGTTTAGCATCCCCCCTGATTGTTCATCCCAGCGAATATCAAACGTGTCACTCCACCTTAGACCTACAGTTTAACGTTGAATCCGAACCACGTCTAAAATAAAATGCTAAAAAACTCGTTAACACAATAAAATCTAATTTCAGAATAAAAAATATTTTAAGCAGCCTAACCATACAAAATATCACTCGGAATTTTCCTGAAAATGAGAGAAAAAATAAACAACAATAATCAGCCCACCTATAAAAATATAAAAATTGATGAATATATATATACAAAAAGTAAAAAAAACAAATTAATTTATCAAAAGAATTTACGAAAATATTTTCTCTATTTCAATTAAACAAATTTTTCTTTTTATAACAAATTTTGCTTATTTTGAAGTCTCACACAATTTATATACGGCAAGCATAATAAACTTAGTCCGAATTTGACCCAGTATAAATTAGTGACTTTAACGATTATTTTTCGACTTTAAACCTTAAAATTAACTTAAAAATTATAAAGCGAACTAAAACTACAATACAAAGCGATGCCTGTAAATCCATTACAGTGGCCAACAAAATGAAACTTTTTTTCCTCATCACAAACATGATCACACTTTTCTTAATGCATTTTTCGCGCTGATTCCGAATCTGGTTTTATTTTTTTTCTAGCACGTATAGTTGTATAGATACACTGGTTTTGATATTTTTAAGTTTTTGATATTGCTATAAGAAAATTTATGGATGTATAGATCACACTTAGGAATGCTAAACAACAAATACATCATATACCTTATTCAATGTACTTATAAATAAAGAATATATACATTATTTTATTAAAAGCGCTGTGAGTGTGATTTCCTTTTGTAAATTTGGCCTGGATTGTCACGATACAGCATCCAACAATGGTCCGCCATCATGCTTTCATTCCAATATCCTTGGTAGCGCTTCTCCATCATCTGAATATCTTGATGGAAGCGCTCTCCTTGCTCGTCACTCACTGCACCAAGGTTTTCAGGAAAGAAATCTAAGTGGGAATGCAGGAAGTGAATTTTTAACGACATTCGACACTCCATTTCTTTGAAGGCATCAAGGAGGTTCTTGACTCCATCCTTATACGCAGGTGACTTGTTGCTTCCAAGAAAGTTTTCACATATCCATTTGAACGCCAGCCAAGCCTTCAATTCCAGCGGACTTAGGACTTTTTTAAATTCAGTGTCATTCAAAACCTCCCTTATTTGTGGTCCAACAAAAATTCCTTCCTTCAATTTTGCTGCAGTAACCTTCGGAAATTTCCTTGAAAGGTATTGGAACCCTTCAGAATTGACTTTACCCATTGCTTTAACAAAATTCTTCATTAAACCAAGTTTAATGTGAAGAGGTGGCAGATAGATCTTTTGGGGATCCACTAAAGGGACAGACTGGACATTGCTTATCCCTGGGACATATGTATACCTAAGTGGCCAGTCACTTTTGGTGTAATGTTCTATAGTGGCGCGACTGTCCCACAGGCAAAGGAAACAACAAAATTTTGTGAATCCTGACTGCATACCCATAAGCATTCCTATAACTTTTAGATCTCCACAAACATTCCATTGATGACTGTCGTATTTGATTGCCTTAAGTAGTATATCCATATTGTCATATGTCTCTTTTAGATGGACGGAATGGGCAATGGGGATGGATGGCATTATATTACCATTATCAAAAGAACTGCTTTCAGGCTTCTCTGCGACGAATCAATAAAGAGGCGCCACTCAGATGCCACATACGTCTGAGATATGGCTGTAAATAGTCCATTGATGTCATGGCAATAACAGAGAGGACCGTCTACTGAAAAGAATGCTGTTAATTCAAAATTCCGCTTTCGGTAGTAACTAATACGAACATTGTTCTCAAGTAAATTGTTCTCCTTTAGTCTTGAGGCGAGAAGCTCTGATTTCTCTTTAGACAGCGATAAGTCTCTAACAAGATCATTCAACTGTCCTTGGGTTAACTTTTTAGGCTCTAAATGTCTACCTTCAAAAGTGTACTCTGGTTCTGTAGATGGTCCGGAAACGCCAGTTGCACCTTCATCACTTTCCATGTCATCTATGATAGAATCTAGCCTATCACTTGGGGAATTGGAATGGGCAATGTTTCATCATGTTTTACTGGTCTACGTGCTGAATCCAAGTTTGGATATACAATCTGGTGTTTGTTCTTTGCAGAAAATCCCATTAAGTTCACACTACAAAAATAAAGTCTTCATGATGATCTCTCGGCTCCCTCCATATCATGGGTATGGCAAATGGCATTGAAGCTTTCTTTTTGTTAAGCCAATCACGTAATCCATTTGAACAGCCATAACAGATTTGATGTGGCGCCCATGGTTTATCTTGGTCACCTAGATGGCAACCAAAGTATAGCTTGTATATTTTCTTAATGTCGGTTGTAATACTTCGTCGCTGTGTTTTAGTTGTCAACTGGCCGCATATGAAACAGAACTTGTCGGGGTCATTCTTACATTGTCGAGGCGTGTTGACTGACCTGAGCAAACTATAAATTAAAAAAAAATGTACACCAACTTGATAGAACAAGTTCTTGGACTGGACTGATCTTTTGACACACAAAGCACGGCGTTGTTGCCTGAATCACAATGCTGCTAGACGTAAAAGCTCACACCTGAAATACATAAGATGTATAATTAAGATAATTGAAATAAATAAGATGAATAAACTAAAAAAACACAATAAAATAAACACAATCAAATGTTGAAATATTAGTATTTTGCCTATTTAAAATGGTTAAATCTGTGTAGTTATATATATGCCTTCATCTTGAAAACTATACGTGCTAGAAAATATCTGAATGTAGTTTTGGAATCAGCGTGAAAAATGCTATCCAGCCACCACAAATTTTACTCTGATGAAAAATCTTTGTTGACCAGTGTTATTTGCATCCAGTCAAAAAATAATCTTAAAAACTTGACTAGATTCTGGAAAATGTTGCGGATTTTTTATTTCAATATCCGCGGATGCGGATATTTAGTTAATCTATCAATATAATATAGACTTATGAACATATGACAATTTGTTAAACTTCGTGATATTACTATTATGGCAGGCAATGCATAAGAATTAAAATTAATATTAATGTTCTCATTATGATAAAAATAATAACTTTCTCAAGAGTTTCAGCCACAGAAAATTCAATGAAACAAGTTTCTTTCAATTTTCTGTGTTACCAGGTATTTATATTTTGAGCTTTATATGTTTGTTTGTTCATTAGTAATTAATACTTTACATGAAATTAGCATGACTGGGCCTTATAAGCTACTTTATAAGCTAATTTAATTGTAAATTGCATAATTTATTAGGGGTAATATCCGCATAACATCCTCAGTCAGAAATGCGGATGAGGATGCGGATGTTAAAAATGATGCAGATGCGGATATCCGGTCCACGACTAATATATATATATATATATTACCTAAAAATGCGACACCATACGCTCAAACATTTTAAACCTTACCGTATAAAACAACTAAAATAATTTAATTTATATAAGTGTAAAATTTATTTACTAATCATTATTATTATTATTATCATCACAATTATTACTAATTCAGAAAATGTAAACAAAAAACTTTAAACACAAAATAGGTAGGCTTTTTGCAGGAGTAATAAAAGTCGAAGGAAAGAAAAGGGAAACGAGGCATCGGACGACCAACACCAATTTTCTTTTTTTTTCTAATTTCGTCTCCCTCACTCCAACGGAACGAAACGAAATTTAAAGAAAACGTACTGAGGAAGGAATCAACGCGAAGAAAAAGGAAACAAACGACTCTCGAAATTCGACTCTAATTTTGACTCCACATTATTACGGCTTCGACAAGACGACTCAGAGAAATTTTGAGTCAAAGCAGTTTGGAAATCTAGACTCCAACGAGAAAAGAAAAAAAAATTTGACCCCGAAAATTACGAAAATGCTTGCCAAAGAAGAAATTTTGAAAATGATGGGCGCCATCTTGAAAAACAGTTACAATGATTTGATAAGGAATGAGAATCAAAATTTGCTTGCAAATGGGTTAACACAATGCATCTTACTATTTAAATAATCGAAACAGAATATTTATTAATGCTATAATACGGGTAGCAACAATTTTGACCGAAATATAAGGCAACGTGGGAAGGCCCTTATATTTATATAAAGGAACACCGCGTAGCCACCAAAATGTCGTGTTTAATTTCTTTAAGGGCCCATTCCTTCATTATTATAATTCATTATTTACTCTACTTTCTATTCATTTTCTGTCTATCTTTCATTTATCGTTCTCTTTACACTCGTTTCGTTGTGCTTTATAAATACGGGTAGCAAGTGACCGAGTTTTGAGGCGCCATTATGATTCGAACAATGCAAAGGAGACCGGGGATTAATTATACACTAATTACACTTTACTAACTTTTATTTATGCCGAAACGCTTTTGGATAAACGGAGTAATGCGAGGGGGGGTTAACGTTAACATTTTAAGTCGGAGAGAGACGTAATACTATTCTAAATTTACAACTACATCGTAACACACAAACACACCTTCTTAAGCCCAAGGCCGTCTGATGACTGAAGGGCATTTCTGCCCAGCCTCTAGACCATGTTCAGGCGTTGTCAACTAATATAGCCTATGATTTAACGTAATTACATTTTTATTAAATATTATTATCTTCTTTATTAAACAAACATTATTAAATTCTTATAAAAAAAACATTTAATTCTTAATTAGACATTACTACACAACAGCACGGGGGGTGGGGCAGAAATTACGATGTCATCGTCCGGATTCGTCCTCTCAACCTACGATCAACACCCAGCATTTTAAGCACCAGGATATCTAGGGCATCCATTTATCTACCACCCAACCAGACATTCATTTTCACGAGCTAAACACATTTTTATTGACACTCCGTCTAATTCTGCGTATTCTCAAAAACATTTATAAACGTAGAAGATTGGGATCTATCCAACAATATATATATATATATATATATATATATATTATATATAAGATCTACTAAGTCTTTTTTCATCCGGTAGTTAAAAGAATACATTAATTTTCACCTGTTCAGTCTCATTTGTTTAAGGTTCAAAATTGAGTGTCAAACGCGTTGCAAGAGAGCATTTCCCTCCTCCACCAAACGATCATGTGCGGTGGAGAGCGCGAGAGAGCAACTCGCTCTTTCACCAAGCCAATCCTAGAGGCAGAGACCACCAGCTCGACCTTCATGTGAAGAGAACGACACGCGGAAACGCATTGTGGTATACACACACAACACACACATTTTATTCATGCAGTTAATCGTGATTCACCTTCGTCAATTAAGTTAACATGACCTACTAATTGTTACCATCATGCACTTATCCGTGATCGTGACATGGAGTTAACCGCGACTTGGAGGTGTTTACCTTCGCGGGTCTCTCCCGCCATACCGCCACAGTGTGCCTCAGTCAGTGTCTCAGCGCGACCAAAAGCAATATTACGAACGAAATTACCAAAGACGCAAAGAGAAAAATCGGCGAGTGGTACCAAACCTCAAACTAAACCCAATAACCAACCAAACAACGCTGGACAATAGAAAAGCCGAAATATGTAGTGTTCCCAAACTATAGACTTGACAAGGGAACCTCCCCAACACGGAAGGAAAATAGCTTGGTTGTCAGGGGGTCAAGACTATTAACCAGCCTCCTAAGGACCTCAGAAACGTTACAGGAAACAAAGTTGAAGTCTTCATGAGAAGACTAGATGCCTGGCACAGGACGGTACCAGATGAACTGGTGTACCTGGTTACGTGCGGCGGAGAGAGCAGCTCGCTCCTACAACAAGCCAGGCATAGAGACGGGGCCAACAGCTTGACCTCCGGGTAAAGAGAAGCCGAGCAGAGGAGGACACTAGCAAATGGTCAGAAGACAACAGTAGGACAATTAACACCGAGAAATTTCAACTCTTGACATATGGTAGAAATGAAGAAATTAAACAGACTGCATATTGCACCCAGGTGAAGGAGCGAGATGCTCTCTTGCACTCTCATCCATACATAACAAGGTACACCCGGCGCATCTGGTATTGTACTGAGACAAGCATCTAGCTTCCTTTGAAGACCTCAACTTTGACTGTTGTGGCGGTCCTGAGATACGGTCATTTAAGTCTCTGACAATATCCCAGGATGAATTATTACGCCCCGGGTTAGTGTTACTATTGTGCTGCAGTATTACGGCTTTCCGACCAAGAAAATGTAGTAGTCCCCAAAGTTTGATGCGGGCGTAGGCCGTTGTGAAGTTGGCTACAGGTATAGCGCCCGATTTCTGTTTTTTCGGCTGTCAGATTCTTTCTGGGAAGTCATGTTGTTAATAATTGTCTTGCAGATTATTAATTTTCTTAGTTTATTTATTTTTGTTTTTGTTTTGCAGGTTATTGCTGAGAGTTTGGAAAGTTACTGAATTTGCACCAAATTGAACTATGAATTACCTTTCAATGAATCAACGCATTGCGGCCGTGAAACATTACTACAAATGTAATGAACAACCAACGATGGCGGCACGCCGTTTGGCACAGGAATTCGATATTAACCCACCCCAGGGAAGAAACATATGATTGATTGTCGAGAAATTTGAAGCAACAGGGTCGGTAGCCACTGCAAAGAAGTCCGGTCGTCCGAAAACGGCAACGAATGTAGCTAAGGCTGAAGAAGCCATCAGGAGACTGGAACAAAGTCCGCAAAAGTCAACTCGCCGTTTATCTGCAGAATTGGAAGTGAGCCAATCAAGTGTTATCCGTATCCTTCACCAGAAAAAATGGAAACCTTACATTCCACGCTTACTGCATGCCCTTCATGATGGAGATGACGACCGCCGTCTTCAATTTTGCGAAGAGTTCTTAGCTAAACTTGACGAAGAGGACACAATGCTAGACAACATCTGGTGGTCAGATGAGGCATGTTTTAAGCTTAACGGCACAATTAACAGACACAATTGTGTCTACTGGGCTGCGGAGAACCCAAGAGTGACAGTTGAGAAGGAGGTAAATTTACCTGGCGTGACAGTTTGGGCAGCCATATCTCCATTAAGGATAATTGGACCCATTTTCTTTGAGGGATCTGTCACTGCAGAAATTTACCTGGATATGCTGCAAACCTTCTTTTGGCCCAGGGTACAAGATCAGGACTGTTATTTCCAGCAAGATGGAGCTCCACCTCATTATGGACGTCATGTTCGTCAGTGGCTTGATGAAAACTTTCCCGGAAAGTGGATCGGCCGCCGCGGTCCGATCGAGTGGCCGGCACGCTCCCCAGACCTTACACCTCCAGATTTCTTTCTTTGGGGGGCTCATGAAAGACCTTGTTTATCGTGAAAAGCCTCGTACCATTCAGGAATTGAAGGCTCAAATCACTGCAAAGTTTGAGGAAATTGATATAGAACTCTGCAGGCGTGTGTGCCACTCTGTGCCTGCTCGGCTGCAATTGTGCATCGATCACGAGGGAGGGCACTTTGAAAATTGCAAGTAAAACAGCTTGGTACAGTTCCGTAATAATTTTCCCCCGAATAAATGGTTAGATAAACATGTCATTCATTTATTTCTACCTTCTTGTACACTGTAATACAAATGGCAAACAAACAATCAACTGACAGAAATCGGGCGCTACTTTTGACTCACCCTGTATATATATATATGTGTGTGTGTGTGTGTGTGTGTATACATATATATATATAGTGTAACTGGAGTGTCACCTCTTACAATAAGTTATTGAAATAAAATGACAGCTCCCCACTCTTCCTGTGTGTTTGTTCTGTCTGAACAAACACACACACACACACACACACACACACACACACACACACACACACACAAAACTGATTTAGATATACATCGTGTAAAAGTATAAAAGAAAAAATCTACAGATCTACAGAAGATAAGGCTAACAAAGACCCTAAGATCCACTCTAAGGTTAGCCCGAGAGAAAGAAAAGAGTAGTGGGTTAAAAGAGGAGAATAAGGGGTTAAGTAAGTAGCAAAACCTATCATTCGTGGGTTAACATTCATTCAGAAAAAGAGAAAGAAAGACACCATCATCATTAGGGTGGCCCACTTTTCAATTTTTTTTGAAAAGTATAGGTGATCGTGGTATTTCCCATTATTTGGCACTATACTAGCACATTGGTACCATTTTTACAAAAATTGATCAATATTTAGGGGTCTCGCATCGACCTTGAAATTACTAGTTTTTTTTTAAAATGCGTACTTTTTAACTTTTTACTGAATCAAGATAAATCATTAAGTAGGGATGTTTTCTGAATCCTCTTAATGAGAGAAGTCGTTTGGTGTGCCTGCCAATGTCATACGACTAACGGTTTAAAGGTTGTGCCTGTATACAGGTAATACCAATGTGCTAGTATAGTGCCAAATAATGGGAAAAACCACGATCACCTATACTTTTCAAAAAAATGAGTCACCATACCCGGGCGGAATGTATAATGTATATAGGTAATTAGAAAATGCACTATGCCTGTGCCAGGTACCTAACCTATTTCTTTTTTTGCAGATCATAACATTTTGAAATTCTGTCTGAGTTCCTCATCCTTTGTCATGGACAAATCGATGGCAACCATAACTGGAAGAACTCTTGAAGCTACAAATAGAGAGTCATCAAAAGGAAAGGCGAAAATAACATCGCTACCTTCTCTAAGATCGGCCTCGGAAATTTTTTTAGTTGGCCAACCGTCGTCCTCCATCAGTGGTAGCAAATTGCCAACAACACGGCAGGTTTTGCAATACTTCTTCAGTGTTATCCAGTACACTGCTAACAGGAAAGACGCATTCAAAGAAACCGTAAACAACGTCTTAAAGTTTTGGAACATGGCCCGCATTAAAACAATCACAAAGCTCAACTGCGAACGGAAGCTAGAGGCATTGTGGAAAGAGTGGCACTTACTCCAAAAGAGCAGAAAACGAGAAACTGACGCCGGAGGAAAACGGCAGAAGTTTTCGGACAGTGTGGACAAGCTGTGGGATATCGGAGCATCTGACGCTGTCGAAGATATAAAGAAGAATCGACTGCTGTCCGACAAGGACAAGAAAGAAGACATTGACTTCTACCTCGATCAACGTGGTCCTCGGGTGGCAACGATGAGCGGGAACGATAAAGTTTTCGCTGTAAAAAGAAAGCTACAGGAAGGAAGAAAACGTCCTCGCCAGGAGCCGCAAACCTCAAAGTGTGCATACGAAACCGGAGATGAGGCCATGGAGAATGATGATACTGGCATGTCAGGAGAGTCGGAGACAGAACTAGCGTTCCCCCTGCCGAAAGAGCCAAGTGTGTCTGTCAATCTTCCTCGCCGCATCCTTAATGCACCTGCTGTCATGGAAGTGGCTGATCGTTTCCGCATGTCCAATAATCAGGTGCGTATTGTGTATAGTATTCATCGATAGCGTCAGTTTTAAAGTGTCCCGTAACCCACATGTATTCTTGACAGTTTCCTTTCCACTTTCCATTCTCTACATAGGTAGTAAGCATTGTGGCTGCTATCACACGTTCGGCGGATCCACCAGCAGACCTCAATCAGTTCAGCATCTCGAAAGAAACGGCTCGCCGGGGAAGAGTGTCACATCGCCGTGAAGTGGCGACGGCTGTGAAGGACTCCTTCACGCCACCGAGGCACACTGTTGTCCACTGGGATGGCAAAATGGTCAAGGTCAGTTGATTAAGTTTTCATAGCTATCAATTTAGTAATGAGATTCATGAAGCATAATGTCAGTTAAAAAGAGAACTGAATGTGAACAAAATTAGGTTACTTTACAACCATGAAATTGAAATATATGGCATGTGTTTCAGAACTTCCTTGGAACGGCGGAGCACCGCCAAGCAATTCTCATCTCCGGGGCTCCTCATTGCACAGAAGGAAAGTTGCTGTCAGTCCCAGCTGTTGCTGACGGCACAGGCGCGGGCAACCATACATGCTCTCGAAGATTGGGGATGTGAGGAGAGCGTCATCGGACTCTGCTTCGACACCACTTCCACCAACACGGGGAGGGTGCAGGGTGCAGTTATCCGGCTGGAAAACATGCTCGGGCGACCGCTACTCCAGCTGGGATGCCGTCATCACGTCCTAGAGCTTATCGTGGGGGCAGTAGCCGTCACCCTGCTCGGAAGGACTACGGCACCAACTGATCCTTTGTTTCAGCAGTTGAAGAGAAGGTTAGTTCATTTTTTGTGCAAGGTAAAGTTAGGACACACATGATATTCCACTAGTTTATAAAACAGCAAGCCAAACCGGAACTTCACAGTTTTCTCACACAATTTTCTAGTTTATTATTTTTGAAGATGGGATGAGCTCGATCTCTCGACCTACTCAAGCTGCAGGTCGAGAATCTGGCGGAGAGTACGTGGCTAATAGAACTCCGGGACGCGGCGGTCAGCTTCCTGAGCACAGCTTCTGGTTTCGTCAGAGACGATTACCGGGAAGTGGCAGAGATCACGCTCCTGGTACTCGGGACACAACCACGTCGTGGCATTCACCTCATGCGCCCAGGAGTCTACCACCACGCAAGATGGATGGCTAAAGTTAGTATTTTCAAACAAAAATAATCTAGAGATAAGTTTAAATGTTATTCACAGATAAACATTTCATTATAACGCAAACAAAGTAATTGGTAACAATACACCTGTCTTACTTACAATGGTGCCTATTCTGTTTCAGGTCATCTACTACACAAAATTGCTGATGTTCAGTAGGCAGCTGGAGCTCGACGCCGAGCTGGTCGACAAACTGCACAGGATCGTGGTGTTCATCGCTCTTCTGTACGTACCAGCTTGGTTGGCGGCCCCTGTAGCAGCTGATGCGCCGTTGAATGACCTGGTACTATACCAGCGTTTTCTGAGGTATAGGGCAGTGGACCGCGAGGTGGCAGAAGCGTCACTGGCAGTGATGAGGCGGCACTTCTGGTATCTGAGGCCTCAGACCGTCATCTTCGCTCTATGCAGCAACAAGGTGGATGGCACTGTGAAGCAACAGATGGCAGAGAAGCTGTCCCACCTCCCTGTACCCAAAGACTTCACATACGAGAACGTCTCAGTCGACGAGATGACGCTACTCCCCGACCTGATCGACGAGTCCTCCTGGTTCTTATTTGCAGGTCTGAAGATGTATGGGTCTTCGTGGCTCACCCTGCCAACTGATAAGTGGAACGAGAACGAGGACTTTTGTCGTCTGAAGGATGTGATCTCTAATCTCCAGGTCACCAATGACGTCGCTGAAAGAGGAGTCCAACTGATACAAGACTATGCGAACACGGTCACAAAGGACGAGGCACAGCTGCAGGATCTTCTGCGAGTGGTGGAAAAGAATCGGAAAGAGCTCGGCGACTTCAAGAAGTCATCACTCGCCACGATGACATAGCACAGAGGTACAACGTTGCAGCCAGTGACGTGTGATAGTGGTCAATACAATGCAAAAGTGATTGTTTAAGTTATTGTTTCTTTCTTCCTTATTTGTCTGCTATTTGCTGATTTTTTTGAAAAGTATAGGTGATCGTGGTTTTTCCCATTATTTGGCACTATACTAGCACATTGGTATTACCTGTATACAGGCACAACGTTTAAACCGTTAGTCGTATGACATTGGAAGGCACACCAAACGACTTCTCTCATCAAGAGGATTCAGAAAACATCCCTACTTAATGATTTATCTTGATTCAGTAAAAAGTTAAAAAGTACACATTTTTAAAAAAAACTCGTAATTTCAAGGTCGATGCGAGACCCCTAAATATTGATCAATTTTTGTAAAAATGGTACCAATGTGCTAGTATAGTGCCAAATAATGGGAAAAACTACGATAACCTATACTTTTAAAAAAAAATTGAAAAGTGGGCCACCCTAATCATCATCCGCCGGCCACTGCCGACAAGTCGGAAAAATAGTCGAAGAGAATACAAAAGGGGTGAAAGATGAAAAGAAGTAAAATAAGAACGCTTACAAACCAATAATTGTAACTTTTTAATTTCATTTATTTACCTTTTGGTTTTAATGTTTTACCTTTTCTTAGCTACTTTTTATAATTTTTAACTTTATTTTAAATTCGTATTAAGCAATTTGTATTTTGTATGTGATTTGGCATTTTATTGCTTTAGCCCTGAAGATGGAATTAGTGCATCCCGAAACGTTGGTACTATTAAACCTTGAAGGATGTTTATTTTTTCTCTGGTGTTCCTGTTTATTGTATATATATATATATATATATATATATATTATATATATTGGATTGGATTCTCCTAAATATTAAATTGAAGCTTTGTAGAAGCAACCCGCATGACTATATATACTCAAGGTATGGACAAGATGGCCTTAGGGCTTATCGCCATGTTTGGAAGACTTCACGAAAGCTTCTCAAGTCAAAACTCGATTGTTATTTTCTTGAAATGTGTCGTACCTGCAGGGTTTTCCCGAAATTCGTTTACTTCAAACTTTATCGTGACAATCTATATGACTCTGAATTTTATCAATCTTCCCTGGAATATTTATTAAATAATGAAATTAATTATAAAATCAAAATTTCAGACTCGCATAATAAGTCGCTTGAGCATCATATAATTACTCTTAAAAATACCCTTTCGTTGTTGGATTATTTATTAATAATTTCTCTTGTACAACGTGATCTTGAAAAGTTTCATTCTACCATTTCTGAAACTCATGAACGTAAGTTAAAGGCCCTAGGCCTGAATTCACCTAATTTTTTCAATTCTGATAAAGTAATTTCGAATTTTTCTAGTTACACCCTCTCCCCTCGGGAAAAGTTTTACTCTCACTTGGCTTGCAATTTAAGCTTCCGTTATTTCAAATATATAAGCCTTCGTTTTTTCTTTACTTTGAAAAATTTTTTAATGGCTTGAAAAATGTTCCCCATGTTGGTGATTTTAATAATTTTAAATGTCAGTTTGCTAATTTAACTCATGAATTTTTTCACAAACTTAGAAACCTTAAATTTAAATCTTTCATATTTAAGAAGAATGACTTGCAGGTTATTAAGAATTTGGCAAAGAACCAGGAGATTGTTGTGACTAGACCGGACAAGGGCAACGGAGTTGTTATTTTGAATAAATCTGATTACATAAATAAAACTAATGAAATCCTAAGTGATGTTAGCAAATTCAAACAAATTCTTGAACCCGTCAATAAAGTCATTTTAGGTTGGAAGACCAAGTTAATAGATTTTTGTCACGATTAAAGTCTTTAAAGATAATAAAAACGATACTTACTCTCAGTTGTTCGTATCTGGTTCTGATCTTGCTCAATTATACTGTTTGCCTAAAATCCATAAAGTTGGAACACCTCTCCGCCCTATTTTAGCTTCGTATAACTTACCTACCTTTCAATTGGCAAAATTTGTTGTTGGTCTCCTGTCACCTTTTGCGAAAAATGCTTATACTATAAATAACTCTTATGAATTTCAAAAAGATCTTCTTAGTGAGAATTTCGATTCAAAAAAGTTTTTTGTCAGTTTTGATGTAAAGTCGCTTTTCACGAATGTACCTGTATCAGAAACTATTGCCATTATTTTAGATAGGGTTTTTAGCTCTGTTGATAGTTTTCATGGTTTTTCATGGTCTTATTTTAAGGAACTTTTAGAATTGGTTTTTAAGCAATGTTATTTTACTTTCAATAATAAGGTTTACCAACAAATTGACGGTGTTGGGATGGGATCACCCGTCGGACCTTTATCAGCTGATTTTTTATGACTCATTTAGAAAGTGTAATTTTTAGACAATCTCCCACCCATTGTAAACCAATTTTCTATCGACGCTTCGTTGATGACTCGATAGCTGTTTTTGATAATGCTGTACAAGCGCAACAATTTTTTACTTCTTAAATTCTCTGCACCCCAATATAACTTATACAATGGAAACTGAGAAAAATGGCTCCCTCCCCTTTTTAGATCTTTTAATTTCGAAAAAAGGTGATTCTATTACTACATCAGTTTACAGGAAACCCACTTTTACTGGTTTGGGCATGAATTTCTTTAGTTTTACTGATTTTAACTATAAGATGTCGTGTATTAAAACTCTCTTGTTCAGAGGATATAATTTGACCTCTAGTTTTACCTTACTTAACGATGAATTTAATAATTTAAGATCATATTTTACCAATAATAGTTTCCTGTTCAATATGTAGATAAACTAATAAGATGTTCTTAAATAATGTTTATAGCCCTCAACTTCCTGTATTTCAGTGCTTAAAGATATAAAATATTTCTTGGTACCTGAAATGGGTCCCATGAATAAAGAATTTAAACTTAAATTTACAAAGTTGTTAAGAAATTTTTTTATCATACTGATTTTCGCATTATATTTATTAACAAAATGTCTTTAGGTAGCTTTTTCTCAGCGAAGGATCGAACTCCTGATTCGTTGCGTAGCGGTGTTGTATATTTATTTACCTGCCCAAGGTGTCTCCTTGGTACTTATATTGGCAGCACCGTGCGCTCCTCAGGGCTAGATTTTATTCGCATACGGGAATAAGTTGCGAACAGGTAAAATTTTAAATAAAAAAGAAGCCTCTAGTATTCGGGAACATAGTATTAAATGCAAAACTGATGTCACTTTAGATAATTTTAAAATTCTCGGTTGTAATTCTTGTCCTAACTCACTTAGAATTTTGGAATCTCTTTATATTAAAACATTGACCCCTTCTCTAAACGTGGATTCCTCAGCTGTCCCTCTAAATTTTTATAATCCCCCCTCCCCAACTCCCCTCCCCCCTCCCCAATTTTTTATAATCCCCCTCCCCATCTTATAACTCTCCAACCGCCCAACCCATAGTTTGTTTCCTGTTTTGTTTTGTTTCAAATTACTCGTGCCTCGGAACCAGCATTGAAAGGTTCGTAGTGTTAATTATTCCATTGTATTAGTGTTAATTATTCCAGTGTACTAATTTCAAATTTACTATATGTAATTTAAAAATAGCTTTTTAAATTTCTTGTAATTTTATATGTAAATTTTTATAACTTTGAATTTAACCCTCTTCTTTAGTCTTTTTAAAATTTGCTTTTAATGAATAGGTTTTATAGAAATTATTTTGTCTTGTTCACATTTATTTATTGATTCTAATTTCATATTGTTATTATCTAGCCTGATGATGAGCGTATTGCTCGAAACGTTGCGCATTAAAGAAGACTTTTCATGGCATTTACATTCCTCCTTGTCATTGGATTTCTCCTAAATATTAAATTGAAGCTTTGTAGAAGCAACCCGCATGACTATATATATATATATATATATATATGGTAGGCACCACACTTAGTGCACAGAATTACATAACTTATTATTGTTTACACAATTTATAAACTCTTATTCATGAAATCATCCAATTTTTTTAAAACTAACTAAAGAGCTAACCCTAAACAACATAACCAGCCAGGAAACCGAAATGTGTGTTCACATGCCTCATACTCGGAGAATCAAACAATTTTATAATTTTAACGCTTTGTGAAGTCTTACCGTGAACTGAACACTTCACTTTATACAATAAGACAACAAATTTTTTAAATCAAACTAATTTAATCAAATACGTTAAAATTAAAAAATAAAATGTATGTTAAACCAATATACTCGTATACAAAAATTAAAAGCATTGTAAATCCTTGTCCAATAGTTAATGAAGTCTCAATCTTGAATTAGTTCAGGCTATCTTTTGCCTTTATGAAAAACAGATCTTGAAATTGTTAATAGAACTTCCTCTTCGGTAGAAGAATCCATAATTATTTGAAATCAAATGCTAACTAGCTTCCACCGCAAAGATGTCCTATTTATAGTCTAACATAAGTTCCCAGCATCATAATTTTAGATCTTTTCCTTCCTTGACAATCATAGCATAGTTTAAGTGTGTCTGGTGTGCCAGCCTTACCTGTTTTCAGTGTACCAGTTATCGTACATACCTCATACCATCCTTGCTTATATGAATGCTATAAAAAAAATTCAAAGTTCAAAGAAACTAAAAAATCACCGTCAAAGATATACAAGTTTTCTCCAGTAAAATCAATGATAAAATATTAATTAAAAATTGTCAACAATATTTTGCTACATTCCTAACACCTCTTCTATTTGTGTAGTCTTCTCTCAAACCAGGGTCCCAAATTTATTTGTTCTAACATATCTATATCCTGTTTGAAATGAGAACAATGGACCTATCCAGTATATGAACTAAAATAAACACACACACACACACACACAGTCCTGGTGAGTGGGATCTTTTAAAAACATACAACATCCTAAAATTAACCAACTTGTTACATAGGATTTATCTTCTACAATTTTGCAACATTTCTACCAAGAAGGTACCATAAACCACAAATGAGGCCTTCTGAAGCAAAAGTAGCACAAACGCCATTTTTTTTTAATCGTCAGAAAACGCGTTGAAAGTTATGCGACCTTCGGACAGAGATAACGCATTATTTTTCGCGGGACTTTCGACCATACGAACATTGGCGCTTCTGCAATTCATCCATTACCATATGATAATATACGGTCTTAAGAACCTCTCAGTGGGTATAACTCATTTTTGCCCCGGATGGCGCTTGTGCTACGTTTGCTTCGGAAGACCTCAAATAACTTTTTCATTCTCTTTTCAGAGGGACATTAATAATAACAATACCCAATCCAGGTCCATTATAATTATGTACTGTATTTACACAAAGCTAAAGCACAAGTCTCCTAAATTTTTATATTCTATTCTCTGAGTATCTAACCTTCGGTGCCCTATTCTATACATTAACTAAATTTTTGAGGAAGGATGGCTCATTTACCATCCCATTATTATACACAATTACTCAATAGTTGGTCCATCGTCCATTATTATTAATGACCTCTCGTAGCTTATTTGGAACAGATGGCACGTGATTGTAGATGACGTGTGGGTTCCTGCGGAAAAAGTTCCTACTCTACCATGGTGTATTCCAGCAAGTGTTGAGATGTCCACTCCTGCCCAGGTTCCAAAGCATTAACCACATTTGCTCAAACATTTTCAATGTGGTTTACGTCACACTCCTTGGTCGGCCAGTTCAGCAGCTCGACATCTCATTGTTCCTGAAGTCACCGTCTGATGATCGTGGCAGTATGAACAGGGCAGGTATTCTGTAATATATATGTTAACCCTACGTTCGAGGTTGACGGGGGTTTTGGTTAGATGGCAGCAACAGATTTTCTCATTTTCGGGTAGCTGGTACCGTGTAGGGAATTGTAGTAGTTTCTTTTATACTATACTCCGAATTCTTCTTGTAGTGGATTGGAGGATCCTGTGAAAACTTACTACGTTATCTGATGGTTCCCGATTCTTCTTGTAGCTTATCGGGAAATTATTTATTCTAATTTGAAACTAAGTTCTCTGGAGAAAACAGGGCTCAAAGCAGAAGACAGAGATACTCTGACTGAATTTTACTGCTTCTAAAATATTACAGGTAATAATTTCAGCACCTAGGTCAGATCAGAATAATCAGAATGATAATTTGAAAAATTACAAAAGTTTATATACTAATAATTTGGTGACATCATTATTATTTACTGTTGACCTGTTTTGTTTTTTATTCTCAATAGGCTGAATTTTTTTTGGAAAATATTTGAAGATAAAGGTAAATTTTGGATGTAACAGCATACTGGCAGATAAGAAAGATATTTGAAGATGAAGTCATATTTTTCTTTTAAACAGCATATTGACACATCTGATGCTATTATGATTTGCCGAGTTAACTAAAATTGGAAAGTGAAATATGCATTTTATTATAGATTAAAATTAAACATGCAAATGAACCAAAATTAAGTGCTTAAAATTTAAAATGAAGTGTTAATTTAGAGTTTTGGTAAGTTATGACTTCATCATCAAATAAGAAAGACTATAAAAAATTAACATTTCAGAATTTACCACGATTACATGACGAAGCTTAATTTAAAAAATGATTAGATAATTAAACAAAAAATTCATCAATTACTTAGCAAAAATAAAATAGAAAGAAAATAATTTTTTTTTCCAAACTTGCAATTTTATATACAGTTAGAGTGTCACGCGAGTTTGGCCTTTATATGCAAAAATGAATGTTAAAATTATTCATTTTTACATATACTGTATATTAACATATATTATTTAATATATTTCGTCGCTGGGTTCAAATCGCAGTTTAAAATTAGATGCTATTTAAATCGTGATCTGAATTAATTAAAGTGTCCTTCAAATTTTGGGACCATTCGTGATGCAGTACTGTTTGTCGTATCGTGATTCGATATTAACCCTTACAAATAAGTTTTGTATTCCTCTACATTATGATGATTAATTTCAGCTATTGTGCGATTCCATATAGACGGTTTGATCTCGTAATATCGTTTCTCTTTTAAATAATACACCAAAAACAAGATTATTGAAATACACGAACTTTTTCGGAAGCTGTTAATATATTTTGAATATTTATAAAGGATGTTTTATTAAAAATTAAATGCGTGAGTGGATGAGTGAGTCAGTTATTATGTAAAAGAGAATGGATTAGGAGGGGAAGGTAAAAAAGAAAGACGCAAAAACACAAATGACAGAAGTAGTTGATAGGGTGAGAGGAATGGGAGACATGGGAGGAGGTAATAATCGGGTAGGAAGGGGGGAGGAAAGAGAAGGGTCGTGTATTAGTATGAGGTGAAGGGGAAGAAAAAAGGAAAATAAGAATGAAAGTAAATCAAAAGGGGCCTTTTCCGAAATTTGGACCGTTTCCTATTTTTTCGAAAATAAGATATTTAATGTGGAATTTTACACTGATTTCAGAAATGAGTCTTTTTTTGGAAAAATATTATTTTAAAAGTCACACAGTGTTCTAGTTTACGTATATATATATATATATATATATGAAAATTATTTCACGAAGGTAACACGTGAAAAATATTTATGATGAATAAAACCACGAAGGAAAGGAAACACAAAATGGTGCTCAAGCGCTTTCGTCTAATGACATCCTCAGGAACACTGAAGTACATAAAAAGGTTAAGCCTATATATAGGTTACAGAAAGAAAAAAAGAAAAAATAAATAACATACATACACACACACACACATACATATATATATATATATACATACATATCTATATATACAAATACATACACACATACATACATACATATATATACAATAAACAGAGAAGTAAAAATAATAAAAAATTATAAAAAAATTAAAAATTAAAACCTTAAAAGATTACCAGTGAGGGGTACAGATTTTGTAAGGAAAAATATCGATTTTTAGCACAAGATCAAATGGATTATAAAAATACAAATTTATACTGGAACTCTACCGGGTTTTAACACAATGCTGCCTATGGTCAGGTTTCGATATAAAAAAAAAAAAAAAAAAAAAAAAAAAAAATTAGCACAAGATCAAATGGATTATAAAAATACAAATTTATACTGTCCGGGTTTTAACACAATGCTGCCTATGGTCAGGTTTCGATATATATAAAAAAAATAATAAAAAAATAAAATGCAAATTAAAAGTTAATAAAGTAGAAAACAAGTTTACCAAAGATTTAATGTTTTACACTTCTTATCTATATCTGTTTTAAAGGAATTCAACATAACAGGATCGAGTTGAAAAAGACCTTTGCTTATGTTGAAGTTATTTGAAAGTTGGATAATGGCAGACTCAAGAATATTTCTATTAACAATGTTGCTTGAATGGAATAAAACTGAAGCATTATTCCAATCAATACAGTGGGCTAACTCTGACAAATGGACAAAAAGGGCACTGGACAACTGTCCTGTTCTAACGGAATATTGATGCTGTTTTATACGTATGTGCAAATCCTTTCCCGTCTGACCTATGTAAAAGGAATCACATTGTTTACAACCAATTTTGTAGATAATGCCTGAATTATTGGTAGGGCTATTTTTTACTATGATATTTTTCACAATATTGTTATATGAAAATACTACATTAATATCCAAAAGTTTAAGTACATTAGCAATGCCTAAAAAGCCCGGGAAAAATGGAAGTACTAAAATATTTTTTGACAAAGTACGAGTGTTAATATTGACACGATAGAAAGTTCGTTTTGCCTTGTTGAGACAAGATTCCATAAACGCAGATGGATAACACAAATCACTTCCAATACCGTTGATTTTTTCCAATTCGGCATCGATGTATTCCGGACTGGCGATCCTAAGGGCGCGGAGAAACATTGATGAAAATATGGCCTTCTTAGTGGGGGTATCATGTCCCGAGTAAAAGTGTACGTAGGACAAATTGTTTGTCGTTTTCCGATAGATACTAAACTTAAAACCTGGGCTTTCCCTATGTACACGCACATCCAAAAATGGGATTGAATTGTCTTGCTCAACTTCTAAAGTAAACTTAATGGAGGGGACTTGATCATTTAACTGAAGGAGGAAGCTATCCAGGTCACGATTCATGGGCCAGATACACAAAATATCGTCGACGTACCGCAACCAAGGGATGCCAACCCCCAGGATTCTCGGAATATAGGTAATTTCGAAAAACTCCATATAAATATTGGAGAGGAGGGGCGATAAGGGGTTGCCCATAGCCATCCCAAAAACTTGTTGATAATACTCGTTATTGAAAGTGAATTTACAGTCTTTGATGCAAAGCTTAATGAGTTCCAAAACAATGTGTGAAGGTAGTGGCAGGTCATACTTATGTAATTCTTGGGAGAGAAAGTCAAGCATATCGTTTTGATGTTTGTTCATTGTTTACAAAAGTGCCGATTGACGATATGCTTGACTTTCTCTCCCAAGAATTACATAAGTATGACCTGCCACTACCTTCACACATTGTTTTGGAACTCATTAAGCTTTGCATCAAAGACTGTAAATTCACTTTCAATAACGAGTATTATCAACAAGTTTTTGGGATGGCTATGGGCAACCCCTTATCGCCCCTCCTCTCCAATATTTATATGGAGTTTTTCGAAATTACCTATATTCCGAGAATCCTGGGGGTTGGCATCCCTTGGTTGCGGTACGTCGACGATATTTTGTGTATCTGGCCCATGAATCGTGACCTGGATAGCTTCCTCCTTCAGTTAAATGATCAAGTCCCCTCCATTAAGTTTACTTTAGAAGTTGAGCAAGACAATTCAATCCCATTTTTGGATGTGCGTGTACATAGGGAAAGCCCAGGTTTTAAGTTTAGTATCTATCGGAAAACGACAAACAATTTGTCCTACGTACACTTTTACTCGGGACATGATACCCCCACTAAGAAGGCCATATTTTCATCAATGTTTCTCCGCGCCCTTAGGATCGCCAGTCCGGAATACATCGATGCCGAATTGGAAAAATCAACGGTATTGGAAGTGATTTGTGTTATCCATCTGCGTTTATGGAATCTTGTCTCAACAAGGCAAAACGAACTTTCTATCGTGTCAATATTAACACTCGTACTTTGTCAAAAAATATTTTAGTACTTCCATTTTTCCCGGGCTTTTTAGGCATTGCTAATGTACTTAAACTTTTGGATATTAATGTAGTATTTTCATATAACAATATTGTGAAAAATATCATAGTAAAAAATAGCCCTACCAATAATTTAGGCATTATCTACAAAATTGGTTGTAAACAATGTGATTCCTTTTACATAGGTCAGACGGGAAAGGATTTGCACATACGTATAAAACAGCATCAATATTCCGTTAGAACAGGACAGTTGTCCAGTGCCCTTTTTGTCCATTTGTCAGAGTTAGCCCACTGTATTGATTGGAATAATGCTTCAGTTTTATTCCATTCAAGCAACATTGTTAATAGAAATATTCTTGAGTCTGCCATTATCCAACTTTCAAATAACTTCAACATAAGCAAAGGTCTTTTTCAACTCGATCCTGTTATGTTGAATTCCTTTAAAACAGATATAGATAAGAAGTGTAAAACATTAAATCTTTGGTAAACTTGTTTTCTACTTTATTAACTTTTAATTTGCATTTTATTTTTTTATTATTTTTTTATATATATCGAAACCTGACCATAGGCAGCATTGTGTTAAAACCCGGACAGTATAAATTTGTATTTTTATAATCCATTTGATCTTGTGCTATTTTTTTTTTTTTTTTTTTTTTTTTTTTTTTTTAATATCGAAACCTGACCATAGGCAGCATTGTGTTAAAACCCGGCAGAGTTCCAGTATAAATTTGTATTTTTATAATCCATTTGATCTTGTGCTAAAAATCGATATTTTTCCTTACAAAATCTGTACGCCTCACTGGTAATCTTTTAAGGTTTTAATTTTTAATTTTTTTATAATTTTTTATTATTTTTACTTCTCTGTTTATTGTATATATATGTATGTATGTATGTGTGTATGTATTTGTATATATAGATATGTATGTATATATATATATATATGTATGTGTGTGTGTGTGTATGTATGTTATTTATTTTTTCTTTTTTTCTTTCTGTAACCTATATATAGGCTTAACCTTTTTATGTACTTCAGTGTTCCTGAGGATGTCATTAGACGAAAGCGCTTGAGCACCATTTTGTGTTTCCTTTCCTTCGTGGTTTTATTCATCATATATATATATATATATATATATATATATATCTTTTTGCTACCCGCACGAAGGGTAGAAAAAATAACTGAATGTCCGATTAGGTTAATTGAATGCCCGGTTAGGTTAATTGAATGCCCGATTGGTTAGGTTTAGTCGTGAGTTCTGAAATCAGCGTAAAATTCCACATTAAATATCTTATTTTCAAAAAAATAGGAAACAGTCCAAATTTCGGAAGAGGCCCATCAGAAGAAAATAACAAGAAGGCAGGAGGAGTGAACAGAGAGAGAGAGAGAGAGAGAGGATGGGGCATAGCGAGTGAGGGCGGGGGAGAAAGAGGGACTTTGTAACTAGAATGACTAGGCTGTTCTTTGTACCATCTTCAAATTTAGGTATTTTTCTACCTAATCATTGCTCTGATATTTTCTTCCTAATTCATAACTGAATCCAATACATCATTTGTTTTTAATTTTTATTTATCACTTTAGCTTCCTATGTGGTAACTTTGCTCAAATTAAAAATATACATCATTTACACAATTTATCAGTTTAGCTATGTAGTGCAACTCTTAAATTACAAAAATTATTTTACTGGGTCACCAAACTACTCGTAATTAAATAGGTTTAGTTAAGAGTATACTGTAGAGGTATTTCATTTATTGCTTTATATTTTTATCACCTATCTATTGTAAAAGTTTAACTCGCTACTAATTTTGCAATTTTTTCTCACTTTACCAATTTAGACAATGATCAATTTGTGTAAGTAGTCAGTACTACTGTAATTATTATATGAATTTTTATGACTTACACTTTTGACAAAATTGAGAAAATTATATGTATTGAATATTTAGGTTTACTTAATATGTATCGAATATAGTGAATATTTAGGTTTACTTAATAAACCCCCAATTTTAGTAAAACATTTAATTCTGAACGAAGATTTGACCTTTACATGTATGTAACGGTGTACATAGCCTCAGGGGTGAGTAGCATGACTGCAAAATGGTAGAGTGCAATGCAATTGCAGATGTTGAATGCAATATTGATCAATGTTGCAAAGTGTTATGCAACAAAGGGGAGGAGGTGTTGCGAAGGGGAGGGGGAATGTTGCAAGTTGATGTGCAACAAAGGGGAGGTGGATGTTGCAAGTTGTCATGTAACAAGGGGAGATGTTGCAAGTTGTCATGCAACAAGGGGAGATGTTGCAAGTTATGCAGCAAGGGGGAATGCTGCAAGTTGTTATGCAACAAGGGGGTGAATGTTGCAAGGGCAAAAAGGGGTTATGCAACTTGGATGCGGAGTTATCCCCCAAGAGAAAGAGAGAGGAGAAGGAGAAAGAGAGAGGAGGAGAGGTGTTCGCCTGGCAGGAGCCAAGCGCATATTAAGACTTCAGCCGAGCGGCCGTTGTCTTAATATGTTCCTAATCAGCCAGCTGGCTTAATCAGCCAGTTGGCTTATCTGGCTCAGTTGCCAGATTGCGCTATTTATTTAATTAAAGCATATAATCTGGCTTAATCAGCCAGTTGGCTTAGAAGGCTGAGTTTCCAGTTTGCACTATTTATTTAATTAAAGCATATATTCTGGCTTACTCCGACAGTTGGCGTATCTGACAGAGCTGCCAGATAGCGCTATTTATATAATTAATGCATATATTCTGGTTTACAAATACGCTTTAGAAGCCAGCCAATTGATAAAACTAAATACCGTGTACAAACAAAAAGAATTAAATAAAACACCATTACATCATTCTGTTCATTTAGGCGAATTAATGGAAATATATAGAAATATACATTGGAATATATATGATCAAAACTAATAATAGCATACGGACGACGAATATATAATAAATATACAATGGAATATATATATGATCAAAAAATAATAATAGCATCACGAACGGGAAATATATAATAAAAAATATACAAAACGTTGTTTTATCAATATATTAATACAGGAAAAATATATAGTTATATTAAATAATTAAATATATAATCAAAAATATACAAAACGTTGTATTATCAATATATTAGTACCGGAAAAATATATGGTTATATTAAATAATTAAATATATTGAAAAAATAATATACGAAACGTATAATCAAATGCATATTATTACAGGAAATATATATATATATATATATATATATATATATATATATATATATATATATACACAATTAAATAAATAAATATACATCCTTTATGTTCTACGGGTTATACTAAATAATTAAAAATAATAATACACGAAACGTATAATCAATTGCATATTAGTACAGGAAATATATATATATATATATATATATATATAATTAAATAATTAAATATACGGTGCAAAACGCTAAACTCACACGTCATAGAGTCTACATCCACATCGATATTACTTTGTACTACGTGGTAAAACCGTCCAAGCAACACCACCGTTTAACTGATACGGATGCCAATACTCGATATAAATGGCTTTCATATCACTCAATACTATTTTTGTGCCTACTTTACATCCGTTTGGCAAGTTATCTTTAAACACGGCTAGAATACAATCAAAAGCACGCAAAAAGAGGTCATCGTTAACCACAACATCGTTATTAAATACAAGTTTATAAACAAGCCTTTCCAATCGAGGGTTTTTTCTTACCGTCCCGAGCTTTTCAATCATGAACTCTTCTTCACTCTGCATAGCGGCAATCGAAATAATCTTCCAAGTCGTAACGACAGCTATTCATTATATAGAGATACAGCTCTTCAGGGTGAACAGTGAAGGTGAGCTCAGCCCTGTACCGCTCAAGTGCTTTGTACCAAAGTTCAGGATATTTCGAAGAATCTAAACCTTTTAAATATGCATCCAACTCTAGACCATTCTCGCCTTGTTCATTCCTACATTCGATAAATCCGTCGAGCAGAGGGGTGTATGCGAATTCAAGAACCGTGTCAAAATAAATCATATCCGTAACACGAGCGTCTAATATAGGCTTCAGCTTGCGGAATCCGACGATTTCAAACATTCTGTCGAAGATGAAACGGTTTCGCGTAGTGACAAGAACGTTATTATCAGATGCGTTCTACCACATCAGTCGTATATCAATGCATGGCTGTTCGTTATTTATACACAACGTGCAAACAACGGCATATAAGCGGGGGGGTCAGTAATCTGCTCTCTTCTTGTACCTACACATGCAGGTATTTTATAACGGTCCTCTCCCCACTTCTCAACTATCACGAAGACTCTATTCATCTCCTCAACACTTAAATAAATAACATTACGTTTACCAGAGTTTGCTTGCCTGCAAATCGTTTCAAGTACATAGTTAATGGTGTCGGTTTCACGCCTGAACACGCGCAATGACCTCGTCACGGAGACATCGTACGAGGCGTTGAGAATGCTTCTCAAAGGAAGTTCCATCGTATTCGCATGTCCACTCGGTTCAAGCTCTGAGATGACTATGAGCCACAGGTGGACGGATCGGCTCGACGGGCGGAGTGAGTCACGCTGATGAAACGTGTACGGGCTTGTTCGAACTCGTGTGTTTCGTGAGGTACACGGGTGGACGGCTGGCTGGGGGGAGCGCGTCACCTTGCTACAGCGTGTACAGGCTTGTTCGAACAATTATGCTCTTGGACAAACAGAATTTTCCCCTACATGAAACAATATCGGCTTTAATGTTTTATCACTCACAAGAAGTTCATTTCCACAAATTAAACATTTTCACAATCCGGTGCACTATTTGAGAGAAACATATGTCCATATTTGTCCTTTTTGTTTAACAAGCGATACTCGTCTCTAAAGTCTGTTAAAAACTCTCACAGCCCATTAGCCACAACATCACTACAAACCTCATCATGATATATAATAATAATAATATAGTGGTAAAAATACTTAAGTTTCTCCATGATGACAAGATTTACATTCTCAACCGTAGGGTACGAGTAGTCGGTATGGTGTAACATGACATAATATCGCTTGTCACACCACTCATCAACAAGACTCACTATCCATAACCGTTGCTTATCTTCTGAACGTGTTGCTTCTACTTCGCGGTATATGTGAGCCTTTATAAAGGTTAGGTCTATAACATATTTCAATACATCGTCTTTACTACGAAATCCTACAATGCCCTCGCCAGAATACCCGTAGAGTATTTGAACATCTTGGTCCTTCGCACGGCTCAATGTAGCCTTAAAAGTGTCAAAGGAGCGGGTAATAGGGAGTTTTTCAGTATCCACCACATCTTGGCACTTTGCCGAATACCACTTCATAAATGTTGAACACGCAATATTAAAGGTAGCCATTACTATTTTTCTTCTACGCGGGAGAATACACGTCTGAGCTCAAGGTTATGCAGAGGTCAACTGAGTCATCCTCATCTTCCAAGCACACTACTTCCCTCAACGAGTCAAATTAACGACCCGCCGATTCGCCTGGTTAAGCGTGATACCCTTAGGCTTCACGATATACTTCGTATGACACAAACGAGTCTCCGTATGCGATGTCTCCATACTCATCCTTGATCTCGTCAGTTAGCTCTCCGAGGAACTCCCTAATAGCGGGCATGTATTCACCTTCCCTCGCTGTGAATATCACGCTATCTGTGTCAGCGTACAAAACCCTCCGCCCAAGAGAATGCAATAGGCCCCTTGATGCGTGCGTAGGCTGTTGTGAAGCTGGCTGCAGGTATGTTTGTAACCCGTGAGGTATCTGTGGCCAATACGGTATTGTTGTACTGTATTATGTAAGTATTACCTACATTCACAATCTCCATTACCTCTTTATCGGGAGCCTTGGCATAATCCCAGACTTCACTATTACTTTGAGCCAAATGAACGTTCCCTTTGCCAGAATTCTGTGCAAATTTTCCCCAAAGACTGTTTAGACACAACTTTGCAATAAAGCGCTTGCCAGGATTCTTTACAATTTGGGAACGGTCAAGCTGTATACCTTCAAGGTCACGGTAACGCTGAACATAAGCCGTTTTTTTCATCTTCGGGATCAACCCCTCGCCGATATCCTGACGCCTCAACCTTATCCTTCAAAAAAGCGTTTATATATGGTGTGAAAAGGTTGGGTAGCTTCTGAAACCTCCACACCTCATGTATCTTCATTATTCTATACCCATGGCGAACGGCTAGGGCCAGCTCAGGGCTTGTATATACACCTCTGATCTTACGCTGGTGGGGCGTATGGTCACAATCACCATTGTTCTCTTCTGCGCACTTCACGCACAGGGGAAACATGAGCTTGTGATCTATAACGACGGGTAAGACCGGCATCCATAAATCGCGAGGGGGGAGCACGTCCACGAAAGAGAGTCCAAAGTAGCGCTCATTCAAGTTGGCTGAAAACTCCTCGATGGTTGGTATGGTGGGACCCACCATTTTTTCAGGTGCACCTACGGGGTACGGATTGTTCTTCATCACGTAGGGGTATAAAGAACAGCAGTCGTAGTAATGGAATTTCACACCCTCCGTAGGCGGAAAGTATAGCTTGAAGGGATTTCTACGCCATCCGAAGAAGCTATCACCGCATTTGAGAGGATCCAGCACCATTGAACGTTTGATCGTGTTTATTTCTTCACGGTACTCTCCATCTGCCTCCATCCGTGCATCATACTCATGCTCCCACAAGACTTTGTGAGTGAACTGGGAGCCTATAAATTGATCGCGGGTGCGGGTCCACGCAAGGCAGTCGGCAGGAGATCAACCGTGGATATCTCCTACGATTCCACACTCAAGACGGGGGCATCCGTGCCACCAGCAACCGTTAAAGGAGTACACAGTCTTCTCACCATTGGCACGGCTTTCACTTAGATCATCACCCCAAAACACACGACCATTAACCTTAATGGGTACTTCACCCGTGTTGCGGGCATGCTTTATGTATACACCTGTCTGCTGCTGTAGGTGTATGAGCCAGTAAATAGGCTTGTACCCATAACTGCGGAGGTTGTTTCTGTGGATAACGGCTAAGGTGTCTTTAGGCATGAAGTTATTCTTGAACACCGTAAAACATAATGAGGCGATGGTGGTTGTGACTTGCAACGGATCGCATTTGAAACGACATATGTACATCCTTCTAAAGGCCTGGAAACATACTCTAAGCACGCGCACATCACTCACGCAATAACGCTCACATTCATCAGCTATATTATAAGGATTACATTCATTAAAACTTTTGTAGTATCGGTCAAAATCTTCACGTTCATCTGTACTCATACATTCATAGTTAAAGTAATGTTTGGGTGGAGGTAGTCTTACGTAATTTAAAGTTTCACTAGTGACGAGTGTGTAGGGGAAATATCTTCTTGAAACTTCAATGGCTACGCCCATCACCTTGGGTAGA
Organism: Bathynomus jamesi; assembly: GCA_023014485.1. NCBI lineage: Eukaryota > Metazoa > Arthropoda > Malacostraca > Isopoda > Cirolanidae > Bathynomus > Bathynomus jamesi. The sequence continues at coordinate 563,537 of JAJOZX010000748.1, read as the reverse complement.
TTTGCTAATTTACAAGATGTGAATAATAAAGTGTCTTTAAACTGTACATTACCTCTTATTTGCATCTGTATTAGTTTGTTGCCTTTTTTCAAGGGATCACCTGTAAATATCTCAGATGACTCTTGCTCAAGCAACTCCTTATAAAGGAACTGTGTGTCAAATTTCGCCCCGTTATGGGCAAGAATATACAGTCATTTTTTTTAACTTGTCCGCTAACTTGATAACACTGCCCAACAAAAAATATTTTTTTGCTGCTGATTTAATTTTAAGACCTGTTTCTGGATAATATTGATGTGCTGATTTCAAAAATCACCTTAGATTTTGTCCATCACATCAGGTTTTCGTGCAATGCAAAATGCCTATTTTGGGTGATCCATGAAGGGCGCTTATCAAAATTGATGATTTTTGAGACCTGTTAACAGCTGTTTTGCTGTTAAAATTTTATCTGTGGAATACGCAAATCTGTGCATTAAATCTAAAGGTCATGTACAACATGTACGCAGTTCAGTAACTCAATGACCGAAACGGAGGCAAGAACTTGGAATGCTTTTGTGGCAGTAGTTAAGAACTTCCGAGGAAACAAAAAGTCTGAAAATTATAAAGATCTTGTAAAGGATTTACTTGTAAACTTTCAGCAGTTGTTGGGTTGCAACATGAGCATTAAAGTTCACTATCTCAACAGTCATCTGGATAAATTTCCAGAAAATCTTGGTGATGTTAGTGAAGAGCAAGGTGAAAGGTTCCACCAAGATATCAAAGTGATGGAAGAACGATACCAAGGAAGATGGGATACCCATATGATGGCTGACTACTGCTGGAGCCTGCAAAGAGATTGTCTTGACATCTCTCATTCTAGGAAGTCCTATAAGAGAAAATTTATCAGCACTGAAAAGCAAGAAAACAAGAAAAAGACAATGTTAAGAAAACTGGTCCCGTGCTTGCTTTAATATGGATTCATTTTTTGCTTATTTAAACACTTTTAATCACTTTATGTGTCAATATTACCATTGTATATTAAAGTTCACTCCCTGCACAATTGTTTACTTTTCCATGCTGATTCTGAGTATGTAAAAACTTATTTTTTGAAAAGAAAAAAAATTGGGCATAACCCTGCCAAAATGCGATATCTCCAAAATATCCGTATTTGATTGCTCGAAAACCTGACGTGATAGGCAAAAACTAAGGTGATTTTTTAAATCAGCACACCAAAGTTACCTAAAAACAGGTGTTAGAATTAAATCATCAAAATTGGTGTTGGGCAGTGTAATATAGGACACAAAGAGTTTCACAGGGCTATCGTGGGCATTCGTTTTAAAAACGTTTGTCCGTTTTCCACATTTGTGACACTCATCACACTCGATCTCCATACACTCATCACAGATAGTCTGGCTCAGAAGTAAATGTGGAATAACCTCTTTGGTTTCAGCGTTCGTGTATGTTTCTATATCGTAGTACACAGTTATACAAGGGCTGTTTTTAGGCTTTGCGTCTTTCATATAACACACATGTTTTACTCCAACCGCTTTATATTTCTTATGGCATATAGTACAGTGAATTTCATCACATTTATGCGTGAATTTTCCCCAATTACCATCATGTGAAACATACCATATTCACAGATTCTCATTTTCCTGCACGTGCCAATTGATTTATGGAGCTCAAAACAGTTATTATTGAAAAATGTGCGTCTACACACATCACAATCCCTCTTCTCAGCCTCAACTACACAGCTTTCACATTTGGAGCTTTTACACTGCTCACATACCATGTGGCAATCTTTGCAATGTTTCACTATATCATCCGCAAACTCGATACACCCCTTACACAAATCATGATGTCGTCCATATTTTCGGCTTTTATCATAACTCGCTTAAAGGCCCCTTATATTACCGATGGGGAGATACGTTGTCCCTGACAGTCCTAAAATAAGTAGGGGTCTTGTACGATCTCTCACACAGCTTTTAAAAACATACACAGTTCTACGACGATCATCCAGTCCAAATACAACTATACGAACATTCATTTCCTGTTCTAGCCTTCTCAGCTCTTCAGGACCCATATCACAGTCAAACTCAAGTTTACAGTCTACAGCTAGTTTACGGGCACGCTCCACTAACGTAGGCATCCAAATTTTTTGGGACCGTGTATTTAGTACAGTAAACACACGAGCTAAGCCTACTGCTATAAAGCCGCAGCCACGATCGACGTTTATATGCCGTCTATAAATAGCCTGAGAATTGAAGTTAAGAGTATAAGGTGTAGCACTATGACCCGCAACACGGAATACACGATCAATATTTACCGTGAAGTTGTCCATATTGAAGGCTATACTACTTTGAGAGGCCTGCATTATACGGCCTAATATATACTCTATATCTTCAGCTGCCAAACGTCTGAAAGGTATTCCTACACAAAAATCATCTGCATCTCCGTCATCTGACCCGAATCCGAAGGACAGCCTCGTCCTGACTTCACGTTCGTCGCGGTTCTGAAGGGCAAACTCTACAATACGTTCAACTCTGCGCCGTAGTCCGTGTTCAACACCATTGCTATACATGGATCTAGGATCAAACCTGACTATATACCGATTTCTAGTCAAGGCCGGGGTGGGGGTAGCGGTGCACACCAACTCGAATGTTATGCCATCCTCAACAGAATGAGATGCTGCTGTGAAGGATGTACCCGGAATTGAATAAGGGGTATATTTGAGGAAGGTACTATTGTGGGAGTTGTGTCGTAAGACGTTGAGGGTTGGGGATCTATTACTGGGATCTAACAACCGGCGCAATCCTGGCGCGCTTTATACCTGACGTGGTGGGTTCTTCATCATGCCTCCGCTTTGAACTGTCGCGTGCTACAGGTATTACTGGTGAGGTTTCATCAGCGGGGATGGAATCTGTAGCTGCACGGTCAACGGGCTTGTCTGTGATATCGATGATGGGGTGCTGTACATCGTCGTCATTCACGGTTCTGTGGAAGAAGAAAACAAAATATAAGAGCAGCACTCAAAATTTGTAATATTTTGTAAATGACCCACTTAGGACTGTGACTTGTTAGAAATGGATTCTGTAGAAAAATCCAGGCTCACGAGCCCATCCACATGTATTATATCTGGCCCTACAGGATGTGGTAAAACTGTGTTTATGCTTGAAATCATTAAAGAAAAGTGAGAGATGTTCTCAAAATTTGTGCATAAAGTTATATGGTGCTCTTCGACGTATCAATCAGTGTTCAACGAGTACCAAGATGATATTTTGTTCCACAAAGGTGTATATGACGTTAATTCGTTAAAGGGAAATGAACATACAGTCATTGTAATTGACGATCTCATGTTGGGGATGGATAAAACGTTTGCCGAGACATTTACAGTATTCTCCCACCATCTTAACATTAGCGTGTTCTTCATCAATCAGAATCTATTTTTTTAAAATAGATACATGCAACGTAGAGATGTATCACAAATTAGCCAATCAAATGTTCCCGAATCAGCGTAAGGAGTTTTTGAAGGTTTATAAAGAGGCCACAAACCAGAGTTATGGAATTTGCTTTGTGACGTTCACCCGCGAAACATGTTTAGGGTGCTTCTAAGAACGAATATATTCCCAAGGGAGCCTGAAACGGTGTATATTCCAGAATGACAAATAAGCTAAAGAAATACCGTGAATTAATAAAACTCTATGAACGATTGCCCCTGGCACTGCAACAGATGTTTGTTAAAAATATCGACTCTGACTTTTTAAAATGCATCTGTGAAATCTGTCTTAATGTTATAAAATGTAATGTGCCAATGAAACCCTCTCAGAAGGATCGCTTACGTCGTTACAAGAACATAATACGAGCGCTCGCTCATAAAAGTCAAACTGTGGGTAAGAAAAAGCGCATTATTGTACAATACTTGGGTATTGAAGGCTCTCTTATTCTTTGCATTATAACCTTTAACATTGCAAGAACAGAAGTAGCAGTCGTCGGTATGGTTTCTAGGCTCGCGCCATACCATAGGGATCCCAAATGGCAAACTTTTCTTTTTACCTTTGCTCCAATTCCTTAGTGCCGCAACACACGTAAGACAAACCTTGTGTGGAGCCCAACTTTTGTCTTGATCTCCTAATTTAATTCCAAAATAAGCATGATAAGCTCTCTTAATGAAGGTCGTTACATTTGTCCCTTGTTTTACAACAACATACCGACCACAAATATAACAAAATATGTCTGGACTATGGGTACATCCTCTAGAAGCCATTATTAAAATTTTAAAGACGTAATGTTAGAATTATCTATCTGAAAAATATGAAAAAACGAAATTAATTAAAGATAGAAAAGGTAAAAAAATTACAAAACGCCCCAAAATTGTTTTGCTAATAACTTTAAAACTGGGGGTGATAGAAAAAAACTGGTAGCATTTTTTAATTCAGCGCAGCGAACTGGTTCAGAATCACAACTCAAAATAAAGAAATCGATTTTCATGCAGACCGGTGTTATTTCTTGAAGTGATTTCACCCCCCCCAACCCCTACTACAATCTGGGGGGACCACCGTGGGAACCGGGGGTTTTGGGTGGGAGAACACAGCACAAGCAATAATTTAAGCAATAATTTACTGTAATAGCGATGGTCAGATTTATCCTAAACAACAGGAAACCAATGGTTTTAGCATGTTTTGGAGGAAAAAACACGTGTCATGAAACATCAAAAACCATTAGAAAAACCTAGGTTTCATGGAAAACCTAACCTAACTAACCTAAAAAATATAAAACCCTATACCGATCAATTTGTGATATGTGATCTTTACGGGGGCGGAGCTCTACTAGCGTCACCGCACATCCGTCACAGACCGAAGCCATTTTCAAACAAGTGAATGAACGATACGATAGTAGGGTTGCCAACTCAAAATTTCCTAGATTCATACCCAAAAATATGTTTTTCGTAATTTTCTAACTTCGTTTTTTTTTTACTATGCGACACATGCAATCAACGTATTTTAATGAGAGAAACAATTTTGTCTCTATGGTATTTTTCGAAATTTTGCTTTATTAAGTGGCGCCCGTATTCTGAACCATTACCGAATTTTTTTTTTCAGAAAGGTAAGATTATTTCCATTATCAGAGGAGAGGGGGGGAATTGGGATAAGAAAATGTGAAAAAAAATTCGATTATGGGGATTTATAGAACTCGGGCCTTTTTTTTATTAAATAAATCCCCATAATCAAATTTTTTTTTTCACATTTTTTTAAAATTATAAATGCTTACCTGATGGACAGAATTTTCTTGAGAGCAGCTTCTCTCACTTCCAAGTCATCAGACTTCATCATGGAGTACAGCACATTCTCGGGCAGCAAGGCAAAAGCATTGTACTTCAGGTTCTTGAAAGCAACACCCTGGATTTCTTCAGACTGCTGCTTGATCCTCTGGATCATGTTGAAGATGTACAGCTGCTGATTGTGGAACTTGCTGTCCCTTTTGATCTCAAACCAACTGACTGCATATACTTCCACAATGAACTTGATGGGCCTGGTAAAGCTTATCCTGTAGTTCTGGAGGGTAAGCACCTCTGGTCCACAGACACATCAATCTAATTGCCAAAGTCAACCATCTTGCATGGTTTAATGGTCCAATTTTCCAGGCAGCAAATCTTGGGTTGACTTTGCCCCTGGAAATTCCGAGCACATACTCCAAAAGAAGCCTCTGGTCGCTACTGAGATCATTCAGTGTCTCCTCAGCAAATTCCATGTCATCAAGGGGGCCACTGAGTTTGGTGAATTCCACTTGTGGCAGATCTTGGTAATCAATTTCACAGAGTTTTCCCAGCGGACCAGTGAAAGCAGTGGGACTTTTGGTACTGCCATCAAGATGCTTGAAAACAGCTCTGAAAGGAAGCTCATTCTGATGGAGTGAACAGCCAATGGTGTGCAATTTCCGCTCAATTTTATTTTCCAGAGCTGTTACAAGGCCTCCCTCCCAGCCAGTGTTTGTATTTGTGTTGTCAAGGAGGACAGCTTTCAGGGTATGAACACTGTTAAACTCCTCCAAGACACTAGCAACTTCTTCACCAAGAAGAACTCCAGTCGCACCTTTAATTGGGATGACTCTGTGAGTAAGATATGTTCCACTTTCAGTTCCCGGCTCCTTTGTGAAAGTCAGATGGTGCTCTTGTCCCTTTCCTTTCTTCAGCTTAGTCTCCCCATTTTCATCCTTAACTTCTCTGTACAGCAAAGTGTCCTTGTCAACTTTCCCATCAACCCCAATACAGACTAACTTTTCCAGACCCTCATTGTGCTTTTCATCACTTTTCACTTTCATTCTAGCTTTTTCCCTGTCCATTTTCGATTTATCAACTATTATCTGTTTCACATCAAGGCCAGGCTTAAGCTGGTCCATAGCTTGTAAGTCCAGGAGGAAGGCATTAGCAAGACTTGCCCCAAGATTGGAAGAAACATCACCCATGATCAGTTCCATGGCATATCTGGGGGTTTTCAAAAAGCTGTAACCTCCACTTGGGTGCCTCCTTGGCTTGGACTCTTCAGCTTCACCACCAGATGGCTGAAATGAAAATAAAAAATAAATTACTAAAGCGAAAATGGGGGAAAATAGGGGAAAAAGTAAGGAAAAATATGGGTAAAAATCGACGAAAATGGGCGGAAATAAGAATAAATTACTTAAACGAAAATGGGGGGAAAAAGTGGGAAAATAGGGGGAAAAATGGGTAAAAATTCAGGTAAAAAGTCGGCGAAAATGGGCGAAAAAAATAATAAATTAGTAAAGCGAAAATGGGGGAAAAGGGGGGGGGGAAATAGGGACAAAAAGTAAGGATAAATTTGGGTAAAAATGGGATAGGATATAAAAAAAAATATATATTACCTCTCCTGATTCTCCTGAGCTGGATTCAAAAGAAATATCTTGTGAAGGTGTGGAGGCAAAAGTGGCCAAATCCACTTCCTGCTGCTGTTGAATCTGGCTCTGTAATCTTTCTGCTTCAGCTGCAGCCCTCTGGTTTCTCTTCACAGCAGCTTTATCCACAGATCCCAGCTGGAAAGAGCCCTTGGGTCCTATTTTGGCCCTCTGATCTCTCAAGTATTCCCTCTCCTCTACTGGAACCTGAAATATTAAAGTATATTAAATAGCGGATCTAAAATAAGAGATAAAATCCTGAAAAAAATTTATTATTAATTTCTATTACCAGGGGGGGGGGGGAGGAAGATTACAGGAGGAAAATGCGGATATTTTTCAATTACAAGCTTTGAATTTCCTTCCATTTAAAAGGCACCTAATCGCACTAAGTTAGGCCAGTTAAAAGTTAAAAAATAATAGCTTTACCTTCTTACTGGGAGGACAAGTGCAGATTATGTGCTGTGTTTGACAATTTTCTTTCTTGCACTTCACAGCATTGTCATCACAGGGACGAACAGATAGCTTACAGGTGCAAGCAGAAATGTCAAAAAGTTTATCCAGCTTTTCCTCCAGATTCTGCTCCTGGACTGTAGAAAGAGATTTCCTGTTTATCTCTTTTGCTTTCTTGAAGCACACTTTATCCACGAATTTCACTACATAATATTTCTCATACAGGGGTAGCCGCGGGTTCACTGCCTGCCAGATCTCACTCACATCCTTTGTTGTCATTTTAGCAATATCATAGTCTTTCAAGTCCGGGTGGCTGTTTTGGAGGAAATAACTGTACTGAATAACTTGGCGGAGGGTAGGAGGCTCTGTTTTATCCAAAGGAGAAGGCTGGCCACTGATTTTTTTGGCACTATCACTTCGAGTTAACACTGCAGACTTCCGTTTTTTACCCATTTTTATGAAATATCTGAAAATAAACACAATTAAATGAACGCATCATAAAATAACTTAATTTAATACACATTTTATAGGTAAATATCATTAAAAAATACAAAATAATACACTAATAAACATCTATAATGCATTTACAATAAGTTTCAAGCATCGTTTTGTTAAAAAAGCCGAATTTTAATTGATTATTTTGATGAAATAAGGTCCGATATTTTGTTTGTTAACATTCCGCGAATGCCGCGCGCGCGATTTTACGCGTAAAATTCGGCAATTTTACAACTTAAAAATAATTAACAATCCTCAAAACATACAATCATTTTCACAAATATGAGTTGGTGCAACGTTTTTTATACATTAATACCTTTCTATCTAGACTAGTCCAAGATCACAGTTCCAAAATCAACCTACCTTAACAGCCATGGACATTGTGACGGGTTTAAACAAGAGTCTTGAAAGGTCGTACCTGACATACGATTTACTTTATGAAGTCGTAAACATAGACACGCCTGCATGCACATTGAAGTTAAAGTCAACGCTTAGTAGAAATATTAAAGATAAACAGCTGTTCACAATGTGGCTGAGTGCCGATATAACGCAGCTCTCCAAAGAGATACCTTTCACGAGGCACAGCATGACTTGTCCAGCTTAATGTATCAAATGAAGATGGAGAAATTGGGTGAAAGCTCTCCGCCCCTAGACATGTGCTATATTTACAGCAATATCGTAGAGCACCAATTTGTTGGGGACACCCAGGCGAGCCTGCTACACATTGCACACATCCCCATCCATAGAGGGAAAAGTTTGAGCATTACATATGACAAGCCCCATTATGTGAATGTTGCGACTAATCTATTAACCAACATCTCGATATATATAAGAACGATTGAGGGAAAAAATTTCCCATTCGGTGATGGGAGCTTACCAGTTATAATGACTCGAAGCCCATTCACAGTCTACCGAGGGGTGAGGTACCAGCGTGGGAGTTGACTTGGATCCATTTTTTCATCCATACTACGCACCGCTGTCCCACTGTTGAAGAGGGGTGCCAGGTGCCTAGGGCGGAAGGCGTTACAAACAGGTTTTAACGCGGCAGAAGACATAATGGGTGGAACTAAGCCAAAAGAAGCTCTAAAAAAACATTTAGAACGTACACGGGATGAAATCATCAAAGATGCAAAGAGAAAAATGCGTGGTGGCGGAAAGAAGAGATCTGCCAGGAAGAAGGGGTTACCATCACGTGGCGCTAAACGTAAAAGGAAATCAAAAAAGAAGTGCTCTAAGCGTATGAAACCTATGGCTGATCATTTTTTTAACTGATATAAGCTGAGGACACTACTCTCACGAATCATAGGTTAACTAATACTTGTCGAGGGAGGTGGCACTATTTCTGACTCGTCATGGCGCGTTTCATCCATCCGTGTAGTTCACAATGCTGTAAATCGGAACTGTCCCTGTTTGATATGCCCCCCACTCAGGTCTCTATTGAGCATAGCGACTTCATTACAATTAACCCATTAAACACAATTAGTTCACCCAGTGCCCTTATAGAATTCGTGATACCCAGCTCAGGCCCTTACTCTTTTGACCCGAGCTGCATGCACATGTATCTAAACTGCGTATAGCCCATTCTAATGGAACGACTGCGATGATAGTTACTCTGCCTACCATGAAACCAAATTTTTACACTCCATATTCAGCCAGTGTGAAGTGTATTTAAACCAGGTTAACATCTCGGCAGGAACGGGGTACTACCACCTACAAGCCTATCTGGAAAATGTAAATGTCCTCAATTTTTCAAAAGAAGCGAAGGACACCGTTTTAACCGCCGAGGGGTATTACCACACTACAGATGAAGCTGGAATAAAGGCTAAATTTAAAAATTCTAAAAAAAAGATATATGAATGTTTTGGACTCCTGCATACAGACTTCACATTCCAGGAGAAACTGCTTATGAACGGGGTAGATATGAAGTTGAAGCTTACCCGCACGATTCCTGAGATCTGCATAAATCTGGAGTCTGATCAAGAAGAAGGCGCGAAGTCCATTGTGATTCACATCATGGAGACATATTTGCGTATACGCCGAGTGAAATTAAGTTCCCCGAAACAAAAAGAAATTGAGAAAGACTTAATACACGCCACAGTAAAATACCCAATTAACAGGGTACAGATCAAACTATACACGTTCCCCGCCGGGTTGGCCTCGAAGCAGCTAGAAAACATGGCCCTTGGAGTCCTACCTAAAAGGATATTAATTGGAATGCAGGACCATGCCTCGACGAATGGAAAATATAAAAAGAGTGCCTTTAAATTCGAGAATTTCGGCCTTAAAATATTACTCTATACGTAAATAGCATCGCTTTGGGAGGGACCATGATTACGGACTACTCATCAGACGCTGTGTTCCCGCTCTGCGCGAGAGCATACAGTAGTCGGGCTCATAATACAGGCGCCGGTGACGAACTTGGTTTTGGTGTAACGCAGAAAGAATTTGTCGAAGAATTTAACATTTATTCATTTGATATTACGCCTGACTTGTCTGCTGGCGCAAACACGCATTTAAGTCCACAGCAGAGTGGGAATATCTGAATCAGGTTGGAATTTCCCAAGCCTATAGCGCGCCTATAAGTGTACTCGTGTACCTCAAATCACAGGCACTAATAGAAGTTGATCGTTTCAGGAACGTGGTCACAGTCTTTTAAAATGGACGCGAATACACTCCAGAGAGTACGTAGTATACCCATGTATAGATTATTAGTAATAAAATAGAATAGGTATCTCTAAAATCCTCATATTATATATATGTCCTGGAATACATAAATTAATAGTTATTTATTCTGGGCATATTATGTGATATGGTTCTATTAAATTTAGATTATACTTGAATAGATAATAAATTATAAATAAGTTTGCGTAAATATAATTCTTAGATATAATATTATCAATATAGATTTAAGTTTCAAAATGATTCGATTGAAAAATAAAATAAATTTATATTTAGTTACCCATACAGCGTGGATTGCTAAATGCAATACAAGCTGTTGTTGTTGCCGAGTTATTTATGAGACGTTTTGCGCTCATACATTAGTTACCCTAAACAATTTATTAAAATGATATTAATCATTGTATATTGTGATTAATAATTAGTCTTTAAGTAAATGTTAACTGTTTAATTTATATTTTATGTAATATGTCATTATCATTATTTATAATAATTATTTCCTTAACATAATCTAATTAATTTTGATTTCAAGGGTACAGAATAAAGCGTAAATCTGGTTCTCTCTTTATTTTCTCTCCTTATACCCACGCACTATAAATTGGTGACAAAGGAGTTTAGAGAGCTGGTTCTAGCATGCACAGTTGGCGTACAACCTTCGAGGTTAGCCTAACGGACTCAATACGGCGCCGCCTGCTGGAATCATTTTACGCTTCAGTTCTGGTAAGCATAGTTCGGCATTGACCCTTACCGGGTTAGCCCTAACGGACTAACTACTGCGACGCCTGTCTGGACTAAAAGGGTCTGCAGCTCTTGGGAAGGCATAGTTCGGCGCATAACCTCCGCGGTTGCCCTAACGGACACACACGGCGAAGCCTCCAAGGAAGTAAAAGCTGCAAGTCGGGAGTCGTTTGGACAAAACCCACCATCTCGGTGCGGTAAACCTTTTAACGGACTCATACGGTGGCATCCCGGCTAGCCCTCCGAGATCGCCTATAGAGAAGCCGTGTAGCATAGTTTGCCTCTGTATGCATAAACCCTATTCTCACCGCCTCTAGATCTCAGAGATGCTGACCCCGAAGCAACCAGAGCTCCTCGATTTCAAAATACACAGCCTTCATCAATAAATAGAATGTCGACTCCGACTCCAGCCGTAGTAGAATATGTGGCGATCAAGGCCCCAGCATTTCTGGAAACAGCCGCCACAGCTTGGTTCGCAATACTGGAAGCGCGATTTCACCTGCGCTCGATCATATCAGAGGAAACAAAATTCTACCATGCTCTCTCCGCGCGCGCTGCCGCCCGAAATTATCGAACGACTACCGGCAAGCGACATTGAAGAACATAAATACTCATCACTGAGAATCGCAGTCATCGCTATCTACGAGAGAACCAAGCCTGAGCTGTTTGAAAAATTAATTTCGACGACGAAACTCACCGGCCGCCCGTCAATTTTTCTTCAAGAGATTGCTCAAACAGCATCGAAGGTCAGTGTAAACGAAGACCTGGTGCGGCACAAATTCATTCAAACACTGGACCGTTCCATCGCTCCCGTCCTTCCCGCCCAGAAAGATATGCCACTCACACAACTTGGAAAACTGGCAGATGAAATCGCCCCTCTTATTCAGAATAAATGCTTCAGCGTCGTTACTTCCTCTTCGCCCAAGTATCATCGACAAGCGCCTTCGACTGCAACTTCGTCAGGCTTTCCTGGGGGACTACGTCCATTCAACACTACCCAGCGCCCTAAAGTATGTCGTGCTCATCTCTACTTCGCAGAGAAGGCAAGAACCTGCAAGCCTTGGTGCAAATGGCCAACCAAGACGTCAAAAGTGCAGATCCTACCAAATTCACGGCCAACATCACTGCATCGTAACTCTCGCTCTCCAAGCCCCCCACTTCACCAGAGATCGGAAAACTAAATGAGCAGGCCGGCGTTTTCGCGACCTCCGGTCTGCCCCTCCTCATCGTCGCAGCTAAGGTTGAAGAGACACGCGTGAATTTTGTGGTGGACACCGGTGCAAGTATCTCACTTCTGCCCGTCTCTGCGGCAAAATTTCCCCTACCTCAAGACTCAAAAGGTCTCCGAAGATTCCTTGGTATGATCGGCTTCTATCGTCGTCTAATTCCTAAACATCGCCTTTCCTATGGCAGAGCTTATCAAGAACTTTCCTAAATCGTCAAATCTCCAATGGTCAACAGACGCATTAGCTTCCTTTTTCGCAATCAAAGAAGCCCTCTGTAACGCCTCGGCCTTAGCTTTCACTGCTCCCTCTTCATCCACATTTCAACTGGTGACGGACGCATCCCAGTTCGCCGTTGGAGTAGCTCTTCATCAAATGGTAGAAGGCAAGCCTGTTCCCATTGGATTCTTCTCAAAGAAATTGTCAGAACCTCAAAGAAAATATTCAACTTATGACCGTGAACTCCTCGCAGCTTACTTGGCTGTCCTCCACTTCAAACATATTTTGGACGGACGAACAGTCTCCTTATGCACAGATCATAAACCCCTTGTCGCTGCTTTCAATTGCAGAACTCCAGCAAAGACTGACCGTCAACAACGTCACCTCTCGTGTATCTCAGAATATGTCTCATCAATGATGTATATCAGCGGTCAAGACAATATCGTTGCTGATTGCCTGTCCAGACCAGTTAATGCCATCGCTGCTGATGCCATAGATTTGCCGGCAATCGCACGCCTACAAGAAACCGACGAAGAAATAAGGGCGTACTTCCCACGTCTCAAAGACTATCCTCTCGATGAAAAGACGACTCTGAAGTGTGATATTTCCTCATACCAGCCTCGTTCTTTTATTCCTAAGCCCCTACGAAAAGGCATTTTCAAAGACATCCATGGTTTGTCCCATCCTGGCGTCAAAGGTTCTCTTCGCTTAATCAAGTCTCGTCACTTTTGGCCCAATGTGGACAGCGACATACGTTCATGGACAAAAGAATGCTCTGGTTGTCAATCCGCAAAAATTCAACGACATACCAAGTCAGAGCCTCTTCCACTTGAAATCCCTTCTCAACGCTTCGAAACGGTACACATTGATATTGTGGGTCCATTACCTCCTTGCTCTATCCCAGGCTCTTAACTTGCATCGACAGATCAACAAAATGGATCGAAGCAATACCACTCATCGATGTCTCCGCAAAGTCTGTCGCCTACGCATTTCTTAATGGATGGATCTCTCGCTTCGGAGTCCCTCTCTACGTGATCACTGATCGTGGATCACAGTTTGAATCCGAATTGTTCCAAGAATTGTCCACACTCATTGGCTTTCACCGTTTGAGAACAACTTCTTATCACCCCCAGACCAACGGGCTAATAGAACGTTGCCATCGAACTTTGAAGACAGCTATCATGTCACGAAAACAGATTTGGCTGACTGCATTACCTGTAGTTCTCCTCGGAATAAGATGCATTCCCAACGCCTCCGGGTTTTCTCCATTCATGGCAGTTACCGGAAAAATGCCTCTCAGTCCTCGAGACCTCTTCATCAAAACTCCTACTGAGAAGGATGCCACTAACGCCTTCGTTCGTGAATTCGCATCTCGCATGCGTGAATTGGATTTCGTTCAACCAGAATTCCACTCCCAACGAAGTTCATACATACTCAAAGACCTCAAGGATTGTTCTTATGTTTGGCTCAGAATTGACCGCGTTAGACGACCACTCAAAGCTCCATATACTGGACCCTTCAAAGTTGTTGAACGCTTCAGCAAATGTTTCAAAATCGAACTTCCTTCTGGTAAGTCAGACATGGTCTCTATTGAACGTTTGAAGCCTGCCGTGCTACCTGGTGCACAAAACAGTCATCCTCCTCAAGCTCGTGTTTCACCCTCAATAGCAGAAAAGAAGACTTATCCTGATGTCCCTACCAGCGTTCTCGCTCCAGCAATCAAAACCTCTCGCTCTGGTAGACGCATTAAATTCGCTGAGAAAGATGATTATTACTACTTTTGAACTCCATTCTTAGGGGGGGAAGTTATGTTGTATAGCCATGTATAGATTATTAGTAATAAAATAGAATAGTTATCTCTAAAATCCTCATATTATATATGTGTCCTGGAATACATAAATTAATAGTTATTTATTCTGGGCATATTATGTGATATGGTTCTATTAAATTTAGATTACACTTGAATAGATAATAAATTATAAATAAGTTTGCGTAAATATAATTCTTAGATATAATATTACCGATATAGATTTAAGTTTCAAAATGATTCGATTGAAAAATAAAATAAATTTCTATTTGGTTACCCATAGAGCGTGGGTTGCTAAATGAAATACAAGCTGTTGTTGTTGCTGAGTTATTTATGAGACGTTTTGCGCTCATACATTAGTTACCCTAAACAATTTATTAAATTTATATTAAGCATTGTATATTATGATTAATAATTAGTCTTTAAGTAAATGTTAACTTTAATTTATATTTTATATAATATGTCATTATCATTATTTATAATAATTATTTCCTTAACATAATCAAATTAATTTTGATTTCATGGGTACAGAATAAAGCGTAAATGTGGTTCTGTCTTTATTTGCTCACCTTATACCCACACACTATAAGTAATGAAAAGTGACCGTTTCACACGCTCAAAATTTATCGGTGTGTTTGCGAAGAATGAAATAATGAAGCTGCCAAGTAAGAGAAACTGGTATAGGATTATCGTTAACACCGACATTGCGGGGGGGGGGGGGGATTCATTGGTTTGCAATCTATTTTAAAAATAGGGAAAGAATGTACTATTTTGATTCACTCGGATTTCTGCCCTCGAATGATTCGGTAATTGTACAGTTTATCGCGCAATTACATGTGCCTGAGATTGTTTGGAACCCATATCGTTTTCAAGGATATTATACTGAAACGTGGGGGTTGTATTGCATTTCATTTCTTATGCACATGTCACGTGGGAAAGGATTTATAAATTTTTTAAAATTATTCGATTTGTGCGACACAGAGATGAACGATAAAACGGTATGCAGACAGATAAAAAAAGGTTCCTATATGTTAGCACCCTCTGTAATGTGTAACGGTGTATATCTATATTGTGTAAAGTTGTATATACATTTGTAACTGTAAAATGTAGCCATTAAAATTTATCTAACGGGAACTTGCTCCGCTTTGTACATGTTTTCTGCCATTTAATAAATGAAAATACAATGTGTTTTGTTCTTAACCTCAAAAATACTTACATTAGTTCCTCGATAATCTGACACTCGCTTGACCGGATGTGAGCCAATACCTCGACTTCTGTATTCAGGTCACGGGGTTGACTGTGCGGAGAAGCATCCATATCATTTATTCCCTTTCATCAAAACTAGCTATAACACGGCCGAGTTCCGCATCGGTCCTATAAGATTAAGTAAAAATAAAGAGCTACAACAAGAGAAATGCCACGAATTTAAACGCAGATAATTCTTAAAAGTTTTGGTAATTTAAAAATCCTGCAGCGGTGCTGAATTATTGAGAAAAATATTATTAAATCTCCACCATATATAATATATATATATATATATATATATATATATATATACGTATATATATGTGTATATATATATATGTATATATGTTAAACACAGACCGTGCATGGAACAAGGAACTCTTCTGGGAAAATTAAATCCACTATAGTCCGAATAAGTAATGGTAAATGACAAACACAATAGTTTTTCTTTTTCATGATGCTAGCCCGACGTGGGCAACGGGTCTCTCGCAAAGAGATCCCATAAATATAGCTTCCCTCACCAGCTATCTGCAAAGCAGACAGGATCCAGCTTTGGGACATGGATCTAGGGTTTAAAGCAAGCCTAGTCCCACTACATTCAGAACCTCTATATAAGTAAAAGACTCGTTGCATTCACGTCGGATTGAATAAATCAAAGAAAAAGGGGTAACTATTGTATTTTTAGCCAAAAAAACAAAACTTAAACCTCAAACGGGACATTGAGCGTCCACTTTTCAAGGCACGTAACACGTCCGTTTAATATACACAAACTCAGAATGGTCCCCTGAGAAAATTATATGTTAAACACAGACCGTGCATGGAACAAGGAACTCTTCTGGGAAAATTAAATCGACTATAGTTGCGAGAGACCCGTTGCCCACGTCGGGCTAGCATCATGAAAAAGAAAAACTATGGTATTTGTCATTTACCATTACTTATTCGGACTATAGTGGATTTAATTTTCCCAGAAGAGTTCCTTGTTCCATGCACGGTCTGTGTTTAACATATAATTTTCTCAGGGGACCATTCTGAGTTTCTGTATATATATATATATATATATATATATATATATATATATATATATGCCGAAATAATCACGATGGAAACAAACAATAATTAAAAACTTGATGGGGTTAATTTTACGTTAGAGTAACAAGAAATTGTAACCATAAGTAGATATCCTGACAGTTTACAAAAGTAAGATTAGCTGGGTGTGCTATGCTCCATCTGCCTGCAACGGGTCTCAAACCCGCAGCCAAATCTTAATAGTTTTTAATATTTCTATCGTAATATGAAAATAAAAACCCACTCTAATAGACAGAGTAGAAAAAAGTGGTTTTTTTTGCATTTCTATCGTAAGTTTTTAATATTTCTAAAGTCGTGCCTGTACAAGAAATGTACAAATAAAAACACACCATATATATATATATATATATATATATATATATAATATATATATATATATATATATATATATATACAGTGTGTGTGTATATATATATATATCGAAATAACCCGAAGGAAACAGAGAATTAAAAATATTTTTGAAAACGCGTTTATTGCGCTAGGCTATATTGTTATAAACGAGAAAGAATCCTGGGGTTAATTTTTCTTTGTAGGAAAACACAGATTAAAGCTAGGTTAGACACTTATAAGTTACTTACATTTCAACAGCGTCTTCATTGAACGGAGACAGCATTTCGTCACAATTTTCCGTTACACTCTGGGTAGATAAAAGTTCATCCCGATGTATAGCACTGAAAATTAGTCGCGTTGCTTGGGCATAAAAGTCTTTATCTTCAATCAATTCCGGAGAATTGTACAACGATAACTGACTCATTGTGTATAAAGCACTAAACGAAAAAACATACGAACTGATGCTCTGAGGCGAAATTCCCCTTTTATAAGGGGGCGTGTGACCAACCCACAAAACAATCGTTAGCTTCCTATTGGCTAGGTGGGCTGCAGTTGGTTGCCCCGTGAAATCTGGGGCGTGTCAGATGTCACCATTCGTGGAGAGATGAGAAACGCTTTGTTTTTCGATCTTCTATTCGACCGAGAGAGAGAGAAAGAGCGAGTTGAAGTTGGTATGTGACCTTCACTCGCGAAACACGTTTAGGGCGCTTCTAAGAACTACAATTCGCGTATGCTTGAGAGAAACGCAAACCATGTTTATAGTACCTTGAAACGTAAAAGTGAAAGATATTTGAGCGATAAAATAGATAAATTTAAAACAAAGATGTACTGCCTCATTAAACATGCTCTCGAGCGAAATAAATTGACCAACGCTTTGTAGTATAACACTGTGTAACACTGATTCTGTTTATATAGAATATTTTATGTTTTTATACGCATTTGTGGGCGCTGAGTCCAAATATGGCCTTGGTTTGTGTGTATCATCAATGGTTTCAGAGATAATCCATTTTTCATGTTTTACCAGTATAATGTTATTATGGGCGCAGCAATATCAGAATAATCAGGAATTGTTGAGAACAATCCGGATGTTCGTTGACAGTTTCTTGCTCTAGAAATTGCTCGAAACTTCCACTGTGCTATATAAAGAAGAGCGCAGAGTCTGAGAAGTCAGTAAGTGTGAGCACACAAAGAAAGCAGGTTGTTTGTCTGATGGTTACCAGCACTGAGGTACTGTGTTTCTGTGCTTCTCTGTGCTGACGATTTGAGTGTTATCGATCCTTTTTTATTGCGAACATTATTTCAGTGTTGTGAATACATCTTTTTTCTGGAATCTGTAATTCGTTGCAGATTTAATAACTCTTCTCTCTATATCTGCAGGTTATGATTAATGTAGTACAGTTTGGTAAAGAGAATGGCAACCAGAGCTTGTAAACACTCGCCGGATATATTCTGCTACGTTTGTGGGTATTATATAGGCCCCAAGCAAGTATCGCACAAGATTGTGAAAGGCACCAAGTTCAGGATCGCGTATCGGCTATATTTTGGTATGCCTATGGGTGACCAAGATAAGCCCTGGGCATCCCATGTGATCTGTGGAAGCTGCCGCTCCACACTTGAAGGGTGGTTGTGTGGAGTACGCAAGGCAATGCCCTTTGCGGTACCCAGAATATGGAGAAAACCAAAGAGCCACCACGACGATTGCTACTACTGCATGGTAGATGTTTCTAAGTACAGGAAAGTTAAAGGAAGGCAGACTCTTCAGTATCCAAGCATAGCGTCGTCCATAGCTCCTGTACCACATGGCGAAGGTCTTCCAATACCACGTCCACCAGAACAGGTATCTATCCATTACTTTACCTTCTGTATTTACAGACTGTGGTTCATTATGTGTCGATTTTTCTTAGTGCTGATGCTCTTCTACGTATATAGCTATGCCTATATTTTGTTTCTTTGCTTTGCAGGTTGAAAATGAGGATGCAGCTAGCTCATTCGAGATGTCGGCTGGTGAGGACAGCCATGATGAAGAATATACAGTACCTTTCAGTACAAACCCTCACTTTCCAAATCAGAAGGAATTGGACGACTTAATTAGAGATTTGGGTCTGACGAAATCAGGGTCTGAGCTTCTGACCTCCAGACTCAAAGAGTGGAATTTGCTTGGAGAAGACTGCAAGAGCACTGTATACCGAAAGCGGCATGAAGAGTTTGCAAGGTTCTACGATGTCAATGGCTCTCTCTGTTATTGCAGCGAGGTTAATGGTCTATTCACAGCTATTGGGTTAACACATATACCCTCAGAGTGGCGCCTGTTTATTGACAGCTCAACTCGGAGTTTAAAAGATGTTCTACTCCACAATGGGAACAAATATCCATCTATACCAGTTGCACATTCTGTTCAAATGAAAGAGGACTATGAAAATGTCAAACAACTGCTCACTCAAATCAGGTATGAACAATATAACTGGGACGTGTGTGGTGATTTCAAAATGATTGGTTTCCTGTTAGGTTTACAAGGAGGGTTTACTAAATATTCATGTTTTCTTTGCCTGTGGGATAGCAGGGCTTCAACTGAGCACTATAAAACAGTTCAGTGGCCTCCACGTAAAGGACTGCAACCAGAAAAGTACAATGTACTCAGGGAACCTCTTGTGAAGCCTGACATAGTTCTGCTACCACCTCTCCATATTAAGTTGGGTCTAATTAAGCAGTTTGTAACTGCGTTAGATTTTGGAGGGGAAGTTTTTCAACAGATTCGGGTCATGTTCCCTAAACTCTCTGAGGCCAAAGTCAAGGCTGGCATCTTTGTAGGACCACAAGTCAAGGCGCTGTTGAATTCAAAGAACCTTGAAGCCAAGATGACTCTGATCGAAAAAGAGGCTTGGGGTGCTTTCCGTGATGTGGTTCGTGGGTTTTTAGGCAACCATAAAGCACCAAACTATAAGGAGTTAGTGTCGAACTTGATTAAGTGCTATGGCAAAATGGGGTGCCGTATGTCTTTAAAATTACACTATCTGCATTCACATCTAGACTTTTTTCGTGATAACCTGGGCGATGTGAGTGAAGAACATGGCGAAAGATTCCATCAAGATATTCAAACGATGGAGAAAAGGTACTAGGGTCATTGGGATGCTTCCATGATGGGAGACTACGTATGGTCGCTGATCAGAAAGGATAAGAATGTTCATACGCGGATGTCGCGTTCTTCAGTGCATTTTTAAGGAACGCACACTGCATAACGAGGCTTGTTATTCTCTTATCGGTTCTCCTCATGATATATATTATATCCTTTGCACCATTTTGGGTTTGTCAAACAATTTTGGCTCAATAAACATTAATTTCCAATAGTGTTTTTATTTTCAGAAAATATTTATGTTAGCCTTCTTTATATACTTTGCCATATGAAAAGTGTGATTACCTATATTTTTGAAACGGTTGATGATAGAGCAAAACCAATTAGTCCAGGCAATTTGTAGTTAGACCTGGGCAAAATTGCTTCAGAAGCTTTCTAAACTGTTTCCAGCTCAGGAACCATTGCCGAATAACATATCCAAAATCCGACAAAATTGGACCCCGGGAACACCCCCAAAAATGAAATTCAAAATGGCGGGCTGGATGTTTCCTACGAAAAAAAAAAAAATATATAATTTACGCTTTTATTTATAGAGATACATTTGATGCTTTTTCTTTCAGTTGTAATGTTTTAAATAATTCAACAATATACATCACAACCAGTTATTACGCAAATATAATGTTATATAGCTTTTTACAGATTTTTATAATCAATAATACAACAATTATTTTTTTCCCAGTTTCAAGTTATGTTCATTACAGAAGAAGTGATACCTGGTCACAAACATACAGAAATTAATCCTCTTCATCACTATCATCGGATAGATTACCGGTACTTGGGTTGTTATCGCAACCACTGATTTGGCACTCGCCACAAGCGGCTGAACAGGGCATTCCATTACGCTTGCATCTACATCTTGAAGTAGCACATTTCGTCTTGCAGGAGCAGCGGATCATGTTAGTAGATAATTTGGAGCTGGTGGCTTGTCGCAGGCTGTAGGGTAGTAGGAATTATTCTTTACATACCAACCCCACTGTTCTGCATCGATCTTCTCTTCTGTAGACTTCCAGATTAGTATTTGAAAGTATGTGCGAAAGCTGTGGTACTTTGTGGACGCATCGGTAGTGGCAAACGTTCGGGTGTACAAAAGATTTAGCTGTAGCTACCTTTTCAACTAACATTCGATGACGTAGTGCGTTAGTGGATTCAAGTGTTTTGCAGCCATACAACAGAAGCATTGCCTTTCTTCCAGCGGCTTCAATGTCAGAGTGTTGGCAACAATCAGAACAGAATGTATTTGCAACTGAACGGAGTTCAGCCACCTTCATCAGTGTGTCGAATGCTTTGGCTTTACCGATCGAAAAAATTCTGGATGTGCTATCACAGCCGTGAAAGCATGCACAAACAGTAGATACTTGCAGATGTCATTGCCTAACAATGATTGAATGCTGAGAATATCATACACAGGATTAGGAGATGGTCCCCGTCTTATATCGCTGCGATAGTACAACTTGAAACCACTGTCCTTGGCATGGTACAGAAGGAGAATCAGCAAGTCGGTGTCTTCCCCTATTACTGTTGCAGTTGCATTTTCTGATGAGGAAACTGCTGCACGAACGATGTCCACATCAGCATCCCCATCTGCGTTGTGAACAAACAGTACACCCGTGCTTCTTCAACATCTCACCTACGAGGGAAATAAATGCTTGCTTGTTGTTTTCATTAGCCAAGAAGTGTTCCTTCTGGCCAACAAACTTCATGCTTGGACTGAGATTCACATTTCTGCTTGTCTTGGTGCTGCGTCTTCTGTGGGTCATGTCCTTGATCGTAGGAGAGCTGCTGTAGCCATCAAAAACAATGATTGTTTTTCCATATGTTTTCAGAGTGAAATCGGCATATGAGTTGGCGATGCTGTCATATGTTTCATCTTGACGCCAGGAAACACGATGTAGTAGAGATCCACCATCCAATACGTACTGGTCTGTGCACTGAATTTCTTGAACTTCTTCCATGCGTAAAGTGTCAGTGTATTTGATTATTGCATGAGCTAGCTGAGACTTATCGGGTTTCCTCAAGATACTTCGTGATTCGAACAATGCAGGAGGATATGCACACAGTTCGTAACACATGACATCTTCAAGATTCATGTCTCCGCCAGTGGCAACAGTCATCATTCTCTGAAACAGTAGTGCAGGATCTACTTCTATATCTGAAGCATCAGTGATCACAACGGCAGAAGCAGATCCTAGTGTTTTCACTTTGTCAGATCTTTTGGCAGAATATGTAAAGGCTTGTTTCCCAATCATTTTTACGACAATGTTCGTACCGATTGAATGCAATTGATGAACGTTAACTCCAGGATCAGCAGTTAGCCCTGTTACAATGTTGCAGAGACCCGAGGTAGAATGGAATGAGGATAAGGATTCCAGACGTTCAAGTACTTTCTTCATGTCATTACTGTCCTGATTTGTCTACTTCCCCTCATTTCCTTGTGCTGTTCACTACTTTCCAACAAAACTCTGGTGTATTCCTGCATTGCTAAGTTATAAGTGGAACACAGAGGCATAGAAAAGAGCCACGTTGTCCTTTGGATGTCTGTAAATCCACTTCCGCGTGTCAGTCCGCCTCTGCTTTTCAGGGAACGCATTAGTACTTGTTCTATCACCAGGTCTGTGCCGAGTCCGGCCCATAATCTGTCGCTTCTTCTTACCACAAACTTACCTTCCTGGAACATTTTGTTAACGGCTGGATTTTCAGAAGGCAAACTTAACATTTTCTGCAGGTACAGGTATATCGATTTCAGGTAATTGTGATGTCCGGCTGCTGCAATTATGGGGATGGTCTCCAGCATAGCTTGCAAGTGCAAATCCCACGAGCCGGTTCTGTCTGCTGTTATCAAGGAACGTGCAATGTTGATCATTCGCTGATATTCCAACCAGAGTTGACTTGTTTGCGAAGTAGATTGTAGGTCAGTTTTCTTCGCATCCAAAGTGGTAGCAATCTGAGACAATGCATTCGAAGATTCCACATCCTCAACTGATTGTTTGGCGGTCATAACATCGTCGAGCAGGTCACAAGCTTCCTTATGGAGGTCATGAGGAGTTCCATCTTCATTACGAGGGAAAACGTCTGCGACTAGTAAGGTACTAAGAGCTGCATCTACTATCATATGACCACGTATCGCTCTTGAAAAAGCTTTTCCAGACATCGTGTGTTGCACGGCATTTGGTCCGTATATTTCTTGAAGTACTTCAGACAATCCTGAACCATTCATAAGAGTACCGACTGCTCCCAAAAGATTCATCAGTGTGTGAAATGATCCCAGCATTAAAACAATGTCCTGCAGGTCTCTCTGTTCATTGATGATTTGGGAAGCTTTCCAGAACAAAGGCTGATCAAAGGTAATAATGCATGGGACTTTTTGATCGCGTGCTATCTTGCTCAAATATAGTAATGTCGAAAATATGCAGGTCATGTCAGTTGGCGACATATCTATGATGGGAAGGAACGTGATCGATGCCACACCTGGATGTGAGACACTTGATCCACCGTGAATTGCCTGCATTGTTCCGGACCAACTTGGACCTGATCTTTCTGCTGAAGATATCTGCCAGAGAAGACTAAGTCGACTTATGGTGGCAGTGGGTACTGGAAGTTCGCGGAATGAGATGTCCCTCAACATGCTTCTCGCGTGTCTATATTCCCTAATGTCAACGGTTGCAATCTTCTTAATGTCATTGTCACCAACATTACGCCTGTGAATAGAAGGGTGGATCTTGATCTTCGGAGTTATTGCAGCAATCATACCCATTCCATGAAAGGTATTTTTCCCATCCAAAGTGCAGACATCATGATCGACGTTATCTGCTGCTAGAAGGACTGCAGTGTTTTCATCAACAGTAAAAGAGCCAGACCCACTTGCCAGCGCCGCGTTTCTTTCGAATCTTGTTACTTCTGCATACGACGAACAGTAACCCAGCTGATGGAGAACGTCAATAAGGTACCTTGACTTAAAGTTGTGGTGTAGCTGAACCGACAAACCGATCTGTAGTGGACATAGTAATCCTCTAGGACGGGTTGCTTGCATAATGCTCTGCCCAATTGCACCTATTTTTCTTGAAGCATCCTGTCCCGCAAATGCTTTTGATAATAGCAATTTCAGACTGTTGGGAATGTAATCAAGAGCACTTTCTGCAGTGATGTCATTTGGAGATGGATACACATCTTTTCTAGGCGAGTCGACAGACTTGATATCACTTCTGATTATTTTTGCAGCAGCTTCTACTAGGTAAATCTTCTGTAGCTCTATATCTATATCACATTCTTTCGACTTTTTGTGATAATCTATAAGAATTTCATTAGCTGTCTCTCGTAGTGTTACTACATCTGCCTTCCCACTTTCACCTGATATTATGATCTTGTCTCCGTAACGTTCTAAAAGCTTTCTCTTCATGTGCCTGCGTTCGTAGACAGAGCTCTGACTTCCTTGAAGATATTCCTCCATTTTGGAAATTAGGTCTCCAATCAACAGTTGTTCATCATCATTCTCTTCCAGGTAAGCACAGGTCTGAAGGAATGCTTGGTGTTGCTCTTCATTAGTTGGTCTCCCTCTCTTCGAATCATGATCGTCGGAGGAGTATGCGCGAGGAATGTTTTTTCCACTTCGAAAATTTACGCTGCAGGTGTGATGGTAGACACAATCTGCAGCAGGAAGATCACGAAGATAATACTCCAGACGACCTTTTACATTAAACGACCATTCATCGCAGCGGCTTTCACAGCACCTTTTTATGGTTTCGGAGAACTCTGTAGTTCTTATTTTGACATGCTCTGATTTTGGTTTGTGTTTGGAAAAAAAGTCCACAAAGGTATCACAAAACAAACAGTGAGTAGCACTGGAAAATGCGTATTCATGAAAACGAGCACTTTTCCTTGGTATTGCCTCGGCTGCGGTCTGTCGCTTCTTTATTTCAATGGTCTTTTTATCCGTAAACCTTTTCCTACATACTGTACAACGTGAACACTTATTCCAGCTGTTGCAACAACATCGCTTCCACGGCTGCGGCTGGATGCATTTATACCATCTGCTCCTTTTCGCGAGATGTGAACCACTTCCTGTCCGCTGTCCAATTTCTCCTTACAAATCACGCACAATTCTTCAGGGGTCTGCATTCATGAAGGTGGACGCACACCGAGTCAGTCTGAAACAGAAAACACAAATTAATAAACTGTGTTGCAGTATTTAAAAGGAGTACATAATAACAGTTTTAAAGAAAATGACAAGCACAAATACGCAGATTTGATAGTGGGTAGTAGGAATTAAAGAGTTGTATATAATATAAGTTTATAAAGATGTAGCAATGTCCATTCTCACATACACTCCATACAGTATATTTTATTTACATTACGTGACGTCATAGTTTAATACTAGCCGAATAATACAATTTTTAGTGTCATATAGGTTAATTTAGAAACGAAAATGTGTTTTAAAACATTTTACTGATCAAGAAAAACGTCATAACTCTCTTTACAAAGCGAAATTAAAATTTATTGTATTTCGTAGGAAACTGCCAGTCCGCCATTTTGAATTTCATTTTTGGGGGTGTTCCCGGGGTCCAATTTTGTCGGAGTTTGGATATGTTATTCTGCAATGGTTCCTGAGCTGGAAACAGTTTAGAAAGCTTCTGAAGCAATTTTGCCCAGGTTGAAGCTTTTTTTGCTCTAGATTGCCTGGACTAAATATCATTTTTGGAATCAGCGCGCCGAAATCATTAAAAAAACGACAGAAAAATCACAATAAACAGAAAAATTTTCAAATTTTGTTACCCAGTGTAATTTAAAAATGCGTATCTTATCTCGAATTTGGAAATCAGAGAACCGCCAATAAAGAAATAAACAACATGTGTGTGTGTGTATATATATATATATATATATATGAAAATTATTTCACGAAAGTTCAGAATGGAAGTGAGAGGGTGTTTATGGCACGTAATTATTTTTTGTTGTTGTAGAAACATGTTTCAAATTTTATTTTAAATTTGAACGAAGAAATATATATATATATATATATATGTATATATGTATATGTGTATATATATATATATATATAATATATATATATTATATATATATTATATGAAGGAGTTAATGGGTTTTACATTGATATAAAATACTTTAAAAGAATAATTATCAGAATTGGTAGAGGCTGAGTTAATTAATACAATTTGATGTGATTATAAATTTTGTGTACATTTCTTGTACTAATTTTCAGAATTTTTAGATTAACTTTTTTCCGGAACTGTACATATATAGGCTTCTTTGCTTTCCGTACGAATTGTTCATTCTGATGAAGCTTTACACTCCACCTCAGACCTACTTTTAAACCGGTAAGTATATGTGTGTGTATAATATATATATATATATATATATATATATATATGAGAGGGAGAAACGTGGAAAGATGTTTACACAAATTTTTAGATGAACTTTTTTCCGGAAATGTACATATATAGGCTCTCCTTTGCTTTCCGTCCGAATTGTTCATTCTGGTGAAGATTTACGCTCCACCTTAGACCTACTTTTAAACGGGGAAGTATATATATATATATAAGTTATATATATATGTGTGTGTGTATATGTATATATATATATATGTGTGTGTGTATATGTATATATATATATATATATATATATATATAATAAATGAGAGGAGAGAAATAAACAGATAAACAACATGATCGAGTGTTGCAATAACGGGATCCTACCCCTACGAACCGTGGAAGGATGTTTACACTCCACCTTAGACCTACGGTTTAACACGGATCATTAGGGCACCGTGGCTAGCAACCGCGGAAGGACGCGCCGGGTCTCGAGCTCGCCTCCACTCCACCTTAGACTTACAGTTTAACGCGGTCGCCCGACGCATATAAACGTAATGGGCGTATAGACGGGTGTGTACGTGCCGTGTACACTCTGCCAACTCGCTGATGATGCCTGGAGGCACTGACTGATTGAGCCAACTGGCTGATTAGGGGCCCTATAAGACAACGGCCGCTCGGCTGAAGTCTTAATATGCGCTTGGCTCCTGTCAAGCGAACACCTCTCCTCTCTCTCCTCTCTCTTAGGTTAGGTATACCCCTTTGGGGGTTGAGGCCGTCCCACCTGATCTCCCAAAGAGGTCTCCCCCAGCGGGGTTTATTGCAACTGGGGGGATAACTCCGCTTCCAAGCTGCATAACCCCTTGTTGCTCATTCCCCCCTCCCCCATTTACAGGTGCCTTGCAACAAAAGGGGGGTTGGCACTATGGGTGCCTTGCAACAACGGGGGTGGGGTTGGCACTCTTGCAACATTTGCAATTGCAGTGCACTCTACCATTTTGCGGTCATACTACTGGGTTGTGCTGGGACCGGTTCGGTCTGGTTCGCCCGAACTGGTTGTTAAATTTTGATTGGATCATGAACCGTTTGTTTGTTTTTAACAAATATTTAAGTCAGTAGAAATTTATCTTGAAATTTGCAATTTGTCAGTCAGTCTTGATGAATTTTAGGAATGCTCATGACACCCGGGATTTGTCTCGCTCACAATTGTGTTTTTGTGAATTATAGCTTTAGTTTACAATGTCACATTTGATGTTACATTCGTTGCATGCCATTAAAATGATTTTATTTCCTTACGAAATTTTTAGAAAGTATTTATGAAAAGATCGATCGAACAACTGCGTAATGAGCAAAGCTGGCTTGCTGGCTGGAACTGAAACACGTGGTTGAGTCAGCCGGACTAGGACATGTAAACATTAGATTAGAGACTTTACCAGCGTGTGTAATTATGTACGTATGTGTATATACGATTATTTGAATGTATGTATTTTGGCACACTCATAATATCATACTGCTATATAAGGGACAAGCAAATGCACAGAGAGAGAGAGAGAGAGAGACAGAGAGAGAGAGAGAGAGAGAAATATCTACGCACACAAGTCAATCGGTGCTAAGGATAGTCTAAACATGAGAATTCGGGATCTTGTTAGCGTGTATATTTATGTACGTATGTGTACATAAATATACACATGTATATTTATATGTATAATAAACAGCTCACAATTTATGAATAGCAAAGACTGTCGAAACAGAACAACGGCAGGCGAGAAGAGTAGGCTATGCGGCAGGAATATTGGTTCTCTCTCTCTCTCTCTCTCTCTCTCACACACACACACACACACACACAAACACACACACTCACATTGCGAGTCGCGACTTAGTTGGACAGAATAGTCGTCTAGACTGCGTGCGTCAGTGTGTGTCACTAGTGTTGAGCTCAAGGTCAAAGTAATCGTGTTGTTGACGTGAACTTGTACTGAGACGGACAGTATTAATTTCGTTCAGTTTGCCATTTCTAGCATCTAAAACAGTAAATACGTGAATTATTCTTTAAGAAAATACTGTACCCTAATAATTTTAATCAAAATGAAGAGACAGGCTCTGTTTCCAATTTTTAAACAAAAACAACAGAAAACAACAGATGTGCAAAATGAAAATAAAGCCCACCATCATTCAAACTTCGTTCACTTCTAGCAGGACAGAAGTCATACAAATATCGGAAAAAACTAGTGACCCCATTGTTTATGGCTCGAGTGATAGTTCATCGCCATCACCGATAGTTCAAGCACACAGTGTTGCCAGAATGTTGGTCCATTAAACAATTTGAATATTTTAAGGAACAGTATGCATGGTTAGAGGGTTAAAGGTGCAAAATAAAAAACTAGGCTGTAAACCATGCTCAACAGTAGGCTCTCTTAGTATCTTAGTATAGTGAAAGCAAAATATGTTCATGTAGCTTTTCAATGGAAAAACTGTTCGGTAGTTGCAAGTGGAACAACAAAAGAAACTCAGCAGGCAGCTCTAAGAAAGAAAATAAAGGAACATTCATTATCAGGTGTTCATTTAAAGGTCACAAAGATATTAGAGGAAGCCCCAAAATATGTATTGCCATCAGTAATTGACACAATGAACAGTAATGCTCTAGATACCACTGTTAATATTTTTAATGTGGTTTACAGTTTAGTAAAGAGAAATAGGCCTATGTTTGACATTGATGATGCACTCCAACTCCAAAAGAAAAATGGAGAGGACGTTGGCAATTGTCTCCATTCTCGGTTTTCGGCAACTACAATATATGAACACAGCAGCTCAAATGAAAAAAACACTGTTTTCCAACAGAGTCAAGGAAGAAGCTAAAGTTATGCATAATCATTGATGAAGCATCAACAAAGGTAAGAAAAGTGTGTTAGTCATTTATTTACGCTGTGAAGTGCAATCTGCAGATGAGCCATTAACCATTTTTGTTGATTTGAAGGAATTATCATCTACGACTGCAAGCAGCATATTTGAAACTTTAATTGAATGTTTAAAAAGCTATGAGTTTGACAAAGAATACTTGTCCTGAAATCTCATAGCTTTTTGTTCAGATGGTGCCAGTACAATGCTGGGAAGGCACTCAGGAGTAGCAGCAAAGCTGACAGTTATTTCCAAATATCGTAATCTATCATTGTTTAAATCATCGCTTACAGCTAGCGCTGGATGATTCTGTGAATGATATAAATCAAGTGAATCATTGCAAAATATTCTTGGACAAAATTTATTCCATCTATCATCAGTCAAACAAAAACCAAGCAGAGCTAAATGAAATTGCAAAAGAGTTAGGGATAGAAATTATCAAAATGTGGAGTGTCCTGGGTTCTCGCTGGACAGCCTGTAGTGTGAAAGCAGCTAAAGCAGTCTGGAGGGCGTATCCAGCTTTATATTTCCATTTTTATAGAAATTCAAACCTGGTTGGAATGACAAAAAAAATTACAGCTTTGGTCATTGATATTCTGGAGAAAATTTTCTTATTATCTAATGCTTTCCAAGCACGTTCTACAACATTTCAGAAAGCAGATAAACTTGTAAGACGTACAATAAGAGCACTATCAGCTCTTAAAGAGTGCCATGAGACAGAACTTGAGCAGTTAATCCAGTCTGAAGCGTTTAAACACATTCAGTTTCAAGACAGCCAAAGTATCAGTTCAAATACTGCAGGACTGCCTAGAAATCAGCTGATTCAGAGTGTAGTTGACAAAATGACAGCCAGGCTTTTATCTACAACTCATTTCAATTTGAAGCAAGTTTAGGCTGACCATATTTCCTTGAGACAAAAACGGGACATTGGGATGGCAAAAAAGGGACGGGGTTATGTAATATTCTGTATTCATGAAAAAGTAAGTACATAAACCGGGACAAAATTGACATTTTTATTAAAACGACGGGACGGCCAGGAAATATAAAACAAACGGTACTGTCCCGTTCAGAACGGTACGTATGGTCAGCCTAAGCAAGTTACTCAAGGACCTCCTAGCACTTTTTGGGACAGGATCTAGGGTTTAAAGCAGCCTAGCCCAGATACATTTAGAAGCTCAATATAAGCAAAATATTCGCTGCCTTCACGTCAGATTGAAAACATGAAAGAAAAAGGGGTAACTATTATATTATTAACTATTATATTATTAGCCAAAAACCAAAGAAAAAGGGGTAACTATTATATTTTTAGCTAAAAACAAAAACTTACACCTCTAATGGCAGAATTGATCGTCCACTTTTCAAGGTACATAACATGTCCGTTTCATGATGGGAATTAACTCAGAATGGTTCACTGAGGTTTTCAATGATAAACACAGACCGTGCATGGAACAAGGCACTCTTCTAGAAAATTAAATCCACTATAGTCCGAATAAGTAATGGTAAATGACAAATACTATAGGTTTTTCTTTTTCATGGTGCTAGCCCGACGTAAGGAACGTTTCACTGGCAAATAGGTCCCAAAAATATAGTTTTCCTCACCATATATCTGCAAACCAGATAGGATGCAGCTTTGGGACAGGATCTAGGGTTTAAAGCACTCTAGCCCAGCTACATTTAGAAGCTCAATATAAGCAAAATACTCGCTGCCTTCACATCAGATTGAAAACATGAAAGAAAAAGGGGTAACTATTATATTTTTAGCAAATCAGATAGGATGCTGCTTTGGGAGAGGATCTAGGGTTTAAAGGCACCTAGCCCAGCTACATTTAGAACCTCAGCATAAGCAAAAGACTCGCTGCTTTCACGTCAGATTGAATACATCAAAGAAAAAAGGGTAATTATTATATTTTCAGCTAAAGACCAAAATTTAAACCTCAACTGGCAGAATTGAGCGTCTACTTTTCATGGTACATAACATGTCCGTTTCTTGATGGGAATGAACTCAGAATGGTTCCCTGATGTTTTCTATGATACACACATACCGTGCATGGAACAAGGCACTCTTCTAGAAAATTAAATCCACTATAGTCCGAATAAGTAATGGTAAATGACAAATACTATAGCTTTTTCTTTTTCATGGTGCTAGCCCGACGTGGGGAACGTTTCACAGGCAAATAGGTCCCAAAAATATAGTTCTCACCATCTATCTGCAAAGCAGATAGGATGCAGCTTTGGGACAGGAGCTAGGGTTTAAAGCACTCTAGCCCAGCGACATTTAGAAGCTCAATATAAGCAAAATACTCGCTGCCTTCACGTCAGATTGAAAACATGAAAGAAAAAGGGGTAACTATTATATTTTCAACAAAGCAGATAGGATGCTGCTTTGGGACAGAATCTAGGGTTTAAAGGCACCTAGCCCAGCTGCATTTAGAACCTCAATATAAGCAAAAGACTCGCTGCCTTCACGTCAGATTGAATACATCAAAGAAAAAAGGGTAATTATTATATTTTTAGCAAAAGACCAAAATTTAAACTTCAACTGGCAGAATTGAGCGTCCACATTTCATGGTACATAACATGTCCGTTTCTTGATGGGAATGAACTCAGAATGGTTCCCTGATGTTTTCTATGATACACACAGACCGTGCATGGAACAAGGATCCCTTCTAGTAAAATTAAATCCACTACAGTATAGTCCGAATAAGTAATGGTAAATGACAAATACTATAGCTTTTTCTATATCATGGTGCTACCTCGACGTGGGGAACGGGTCACTCGCAAAGAGGTCCCAAAAATATAGTTTTCCTCACCAGCTATCTGCAAAGAAGATAGGATCCAGCTTTGGGACAGGATCTAGGGTTTAAACCAGCCTAGCCAAGCTACATTTAGAAGCTCAATATAAGCAAAAGACTCGCTCCCTTCACGACAGATTGAATACATCAAAGGAAAAGGGGTAATTATTATATTTTTAGCCAAAAAACAAAACTTGAACCTCAACTGGTAGAATTGAGCGTCCACTTTTCAAGATACATAACTTGTCCGTTTCAAAATGGGAATGAACTCAGAATGCTTCCCTGAGGTTTTTTATGACACACACAGACAGTGGATGAAAAAAGGAACTCTTCTATGAAAATTAAAACCACTGTAGTTCTAATAAGTAATGGTAAATGACAAATACTATAGCTTTTTCTTTTTCATGATGTTAGCTCGATGTTGGCAACGGTTCACTCGCAAAAAACCCCGAAAAATAGAGGTTTACAAACCAGCTATCTGCAAAGCAGATAGGATCCATCTTTGGGACAGGGCCAAGGGTTTAAAGCAGCCTAGCCCACCTACATTTAGGACCTCAATATAAGCAACACACTCGCTGTCTTCACGTTAGGTTGAATACATCAAAGAAAAAGGGGTAACTATTATATTTTTAGCCAAAAACCAAAACTTAAACCTCTACTGGCAGAATTGATCGTCCACTTTTCAAGGTATATAACATGTCCTTTTCCGGATGTGAATGAACTCAGAATGGTTCCCAGAGGTTTTCTATGATACACACAGACCGTGCATGGAGCAAGGCACTCTTCTAGAAAATTAAGTACATTATAGTCCGAATAAGTAATGGTAAATGACAAACACTAAAGCTTTTTCTTTTT
Organism: Bathynomus jamesi; assembly: GCA_023014485.1. Classification (NCBI taxonomy): domain Eukaryota; kingdom Metazoa; phylum Arthropoda; class Malacostraca; order Isopoda; family Cirolanidae; genus Bathynomus; species Bathynomus jamesi. The sequence goes on along the minus strand of JAJOZX010000748.1, from coordinate 530,397 downwards.
CATGGTGCTAGCCCGACGTGGGGAACTAGTCACTCGCAAATAGGTCCCAAAAATATAATTAGCCTCACCATCTATCTGCAAAGCAGATAGGATGCAGCTTTGGGACAGGATCTAGGGTTTAAAGCAGCCTAGCCCAGCTACATTTAGAAGCTCAATATAAGCAAAATACTCGCTGCCTTCACGTCAAATTGAAAACATGAAAGAAAAAGGGGTAACTATTATATTATTAGCCAAAAACCAAAACTTAAACCTCAACTGGTAGAATTGAGCGTCCACTTTTCAAGATACATAACTTCTCCGTTTCATCATGGAGATGTACTCAGAATGGGTCCCTGAGGTTTTCTATGATACACACAGACCGTGCATGAAACACGGCATTCTTCTAGACAATTAAATCCACTATAGTCCGAATAAGTAATGGTAAATGACAAATACTATAGGTTTTTTTCTTCATGGTGCTAGCCCGACTTGGGGAACGGGTCACTCGCAAATAGGTCCCCAAAATATAGTTTCCTTCACCATCTATCTGCAAAGTAAATAGGATGCAACTTTAGGACAGGATCTAGGGTTTAAAGGAAGAAGCTTAGCCCAGCTACATTTAGAACCTCAATATATGCAAAAGACTCGCTGCCTTCACGTCAGATTGAATACATCAAAGAAACATGGGTAACTATTATATTTTTAGCCAAAAACCAAACTTAAACCTCTACTGGCAGAATTGATCGTCCACGTTTCAAGGTACATAACATATCTGTTTCATGATGGGAATGAACTCAGAATGGTTCCCTGAGGTTTTCAATGATACACACAGACCGTGCATGGAAGAAGGATCCCTTCTAGGAAAATTAAATCCACTATAGTCCGAATAAGTAATGGTAAATGACAAATACTATAGCTTTTTCTTTTTCATGGTGCTACCCCGACGTGGGGAACGGGTCACTCGCAAAGAGGTCCCAAAAATATAGTTTTCGTCACCAGCTATCTGCAAAGAAGATAGGATCCAGCTTTGGGACAAGATCTAGGGTTTAAACCAGCCTAGCCGAGCTACATTTAGACGCTCAATATAAGCAAAATACTCGCTGCCTTCACGTCAAATTGAAAACATGAGAGAAAAAGGGGTAACTATTATATTATTAGCCAAAAAACAAAACTTGAACCTCAACTGGTAGAATTGAGCGTCCACTTTTCAAGATACATAAGTTGTCCGTTTCAAAATGGGAATGAACTCAGAATGCTTCCCTTAGGTTTTTTATGACATACACAGACAGTGGATGGAACATGGAACTCTTCTAGGAAAATTAAAACCACTGTAGTTCGAATAAGTAATGGTAAATGACAAATATTATAGCTTTTTCTTTTTCATGATGTTAGCTCGACGTTGGCAACGGTTAACTCGCAAAGACGCCAGAAAAATAGAGGTTTACACACCGCTATCTGCAAAGCAAATAGGATCCAGCTTTGGGACAGGGTCTACGGTTTAAAGCAGCCTAGTCCAGCTACATTTAGGACCTCAATATAAGCAACACACTCGCTGCCTTCACGTTAGGTTGAATACATCAAAGTAAAAGGGGTAACTATTATATTTTTAGCCAAAAACCAAAATTTAAATCTCTACTGGCAGAATTGATCGTCCACTTTTCAAGGTACATAACATGTCCGTTTCTTAATGGGAATGAACTCAGAATGGTTCCCTGATGTTTTCTATGATACACACAGGCCGTGCATGGAACAAGGATCCCTTCTAGTAAAATTAAATCCACTATAGTCCGAATAAGTAATGGTAAATGACAAATACTCTAGGTTTTTCTTTTTCATGGTGCTACCACGACGTGGGGAACGGGTCACTCGCAAAGAGGTCCCAAAAATAGAGGTTTACGCACCAGCTATCTGCAAAGCATATAGGATACAGCTTTGGGACAGGATCTATGGTTTAAAGCAGCCTAGCCCAGCTACATTTAGAAGCTCAATATAAGCAAAATACTCGCTGCCTTCACGTCAGTTTGAAAACATGAAAGAAAAAGGGGTAACTATTATATTATTAGCCAAAAACCAAAACTTAAACCTCAACTGCTAGAATTGAGCGTCCACTTTTCAAGATACACAACTTTGTTTCATCATGGAAATGTACTCACAATGGGTCCCTGAGGTTTTATATGATACACACAGACCGTGCATGGAACACGGCACTCTTCTAGACAATTAAATCAACTATATTCCGAATAAGTAATGGTAAATGACAAATACTATAGCTTTTTCTTTTTCATGGTGTTTGCCAGACGTGAGGAACGAGTCACTCGCAAAGATGTCCCAAAAATATAGCTTCCCTCACCATCTATCTGCAAAGTAGATAGGATGCAGCTTTGGGACAGCATCTAGGGTTTAAAGCAGCCTAGCCCAGCTATATTTAGAAGCTCAATATAAGCAAAAGACTCGCTGCCATCACGTCAGATTGAATACATCAAAGAAAAAGGGGTAACTATTATATTTTTAGCCAAAATCCAAAACTTAAACCTCAACTGGTAGAATAGAGCGTCCACTTTTCAAGATACATAACTTGTCCGTTTCATGATGGGAATGAACTCAGAATGGTTCCATGAGTTTTTTTATGACAGACACAGACCGTGGGTGGAACAAGGAACACTTCTAGGAAAATTAAAACCACTGTAGCTCGAATAAGTAATGGTAAATGACAAATATTTTGGTTTTTTCTTTTTCATGATGTTAGCTCGACGTTGGCAACGGGTCACTCGCAAAGAGGCCACAAAAATAGAGGTTTACGCAACAGCTATCTGCACAGAAGATAGGGTCCAGCTTTGGGACAGGATCTAGTGTTTAAAGCAGCCCAGCCCAGCTACATTTAGAACCTCAATATAAGCAACACACTCGCTGCCTTCACGTCAGATGAAAGAGAAACGGGCAACTATTATATTTTTAGCCAAAAACCAACACATAAACCTCAACTGGTAGAATTGAGCGACCACTTTTCAAGATACTGTACATAACTTGTCTGTCAGATTGAATACATCAAAGAAAAAATGGTACCTATTATATTTTTAGCCAAAAACCAAAACTTAAACCTCAACTGGTAGAATTGAGCGTCCACTTTTCAAGATACATAACTTGTCCGTTTCATGATGGGAATGAACTCAGAATGGTTCCCTGAGTTTTTTTATGACACACACAGACCGTGGATGGAAAAAGGAACTCTTCTAGGAAAATTAAAACCACTGTAGTTCGAATAAGTAATGGTAAATGACAAATACTATAGTTTTTTCTTTTTCATGATGTTACCCCGACCTGGGCAACGGGTCACTCGCAAAGAGGCCCCAAAAATATAGCTTCCCTCATCAGCTATCTGGAAAAGAGATAGGATCCAGCTATGGGTCAGGATCTAGGGTTTAAAGCAGCCTATCCAGGCTACATTTAGTACCTCAATATAAGCAAAAGAGTCGCTGCCTTCACGTCAGATTGAATACAGCAAAGAAAAAGGGGTAACTATTATATTTTTAGCCAAAAACCAAAACTTAAACCTCTACTGGCAGAATTTATCGTCCACTTTTCAAGGTATATAACATGTCCGTTTCATGATGGGAATGAACTCAGAATGGTTCCCTGGTTTTGTATGATACACGCAGAACGTGCATGGAACAAGGCACTCTTCTAGACAATTAAATCCAATATACTCCGAATAAGTAACGGTAAATGACAAATACTATAGCTTTTTCTTTTTCATGGTGCTAGCCCGACGTGGGGAACGGGTCACTCGCAAATAGGTCCCAAAAATATAGTTTCCCTCACCATCTATCTGCAAAGCAGATAGGATGCAGTTTTGGGACAGGATCTAGGGTTTAAAGCAGCCTAGCCGAGCTACATTTAGAACCTCAATATAAGCAACACTCTCGCTGCCTTCACGTCAGATGAAAGAGAAACGGGCAACTATTATATTTTTAGCCAAAAACCAAAACTTAAACCTCAACTGGTAGAATTGAGCGTCCACTTTTCAAGATACATAACTTGTCCATCAGATTGAATACATCAAAGAAAAAGGGGCAACTATTATATTTTTAGCCAAAAACCAAAACTTACACCTCTACTGGCAGAATTGATCGTCCACTTTTCAAGCTGCATAACATGTCCGTTTCATGATGGGAATGAACTCAGCATGGTTCCCTGAGGTTTTCAATGATACACACAGACCGTGGATGGAACAAGGAAGTCTTCTAGGAAAATTAAAACCACTGTAGTTCGAATAAGTAATGGTAAATGACAAATACTATGGTTTTTTCTTTTTCATGATGTTAGCCCGACGTTGGCAACGGGTCACTCGCAAAGAGGCTCCAAAAATAGAGGTTTACGCACCAGCTATCTGCAAAGAAGACAGAACCCAGCTTTGGGACAGGATCTAGTGTTCAAAGCAGCCTAACCCAGCTACATTTAGAACCTCAATATAAGCAAAAGACTCGCTGCCTTAACGTCAGATTGAATACATCAAAGAAAAAGGTGTAACTATTATATTTTTAGCCAAAAACCAAAACTTAAACCTCTACTTGCAGAATTGAGCGTCCACTTTTCATGGTACATAACTTGTCCGTTTCTTGATGGGAATGAACTCAGAATGGTTCCCTGAGGTTTTCTATGATACACACAGACCGTGCATGGAACAAGGAACCCTTCTAGGAAAATTAAATCCACAATAGTCCGAATAAGTAATGGTAAATGACAAATACTATAGCTTTTTCTTTTTCATGATGTTAGCCCGACGTGGGGAACGGGTCACTCGCAAAGAAGTCCCAAAAATATAGTTTCCCTCACCATCTATCTGCAAAGCAGATAGAATCCAGTTTTTGGACAGGATCTAGTGTTTAAAGCAGCCTAGCCCAGCTACATTTAGAACCTCAATATAAGCAAAAGACTCGCTGCCTTCACGTCAGATTGAAAACATCAAAGAAAAAAGGGTAACTATTATATTTTTAGCCAAAAACCAAAACTTAAACCTCAACTGGTAGAATTGAACGTCCACTTTTCAATATACATAACTTGTCCGTTTCGTGATGGGAATGAACTCAGTATGGTCCCCTGAGGTTCTTAATGACACACACAAGCCGTGGATGGAACAAGGAACTCTTCTAGGAAAATTAAAACCACTGCAGAGGCGTAACTAGGGTTGCTCGCGCCTAGGGCAAATTAATAAATGGCGCCCTTAAAACCAGTGTTCTTTAAAATTCTGGCTGAATTCTTATAATGGTACTCAAACTGGTTACTCGTAATAATACCGCTAACCAAATATACTTTTAAGAAGAAGTTTAGTTTATGACAAATGAAAATGAAAAAGTTATATTCATATAAAACTGTACAAAAATATGTAAAAATAAATTGATATGAAATGAAAATACAATTCATAAAAATTATTTTTACTGTTTATACTTTAATGTTTTTCTATCCATATACATAGCCGCATATATTTACTGTTAAGGTTGATATTAAATTTCTATTAATACAATTTAATTTTATAGAACAAAAGTATGGTTAATTATTATTTGCCGAATTTCAACAGAAACAATTAATATATGTACAAGGAGAGGCATAGCTTTTCATGAGAATACACTTTGATGTTTTCTTGAATTTTACTGAATTACCGATAGCAGAATTAGCAATTAGAATATTAGATACTGAAAAAAATCATTCCAATTATATGGTACTTTAAAAGAAATGCCTTGTTTGCACCTATTATTTTTGGCTCTTTTAATGAATAATTTGGAACTTCACACTAAACATGTATTTTTCTTACTTTTGCTGATGCAAACTTATCAATAATGTCATCAAAATTTGTTATTTCAGTTTCCTCACGTTCAATGCTGAGCAAGGCTAAAGCAGAAAGTCTTTCTTGGCCCATTGAAGCTCTCAATTATGATAAGATCAATGTTAACTTGCTGAAAGATCGCTCACAGCTGGCAGTTGAAATTGCAATAGTGAGCATTATCTGAATAGCTACTTTCAAATTTGGAAAAACATTTTCATCTCCATACTGAACAATAAACTTGAGGAGTTTCCTCAGCTTTAGAAATCTGAACATTTGGGCGACTTTTCAGAAGCATCTTACAATCCAGGATTTCTTCATAAAGCTCAAAGCCGTCAATATCATTGCTATAAAACTGTCCAAGGTTGAGACAACTTTTCTTTAAGATATTTACGTCATCGCTACTGTTGCTTTCATTTGAGTCAAACAATAATCCTCTAGCATCTGAAAGAAATCCAAATTTTGAATCCAAGTCATGGAGACGGACAAATCTTTCTTCCATTTCATTATGGAGACGATCAATAGTTTCTTTCATTATTCTCATCATTTCTTCTTTCGCAGTTAACTCTACATCCTTGGCTTTTTCACCAGGCATTTGTTTCTTCTTTCTGGGGCGTCTTTCTACTTGAATATCCCATTCATCACACAGTTTCAGCCCTGCTTCAAGTGATTCACTGGCCAATGATTCTCGACTGCTTAAAAAATAATCTTGAAGGGCTTTTAAATCATAAGTAGCATCATGAAAGTTCATGGTATGATCTTGGAGTCGTTTTTGAACACGATCAATCCGAACAAGAATTTTGTTCCAAAATCCAAGCAAAGCCAAGAAATGAAAAGTCAAAATTTGATTCAGCACCTGCCTTGCATCACCTCTTGTATCAGCAGTTTCATTTTGATCATCAACCATGCTTTGCAAGAGTTCCACTATAATATCAAAGTATTCATGAACAGGCTTCACAGCCTCTGTTCTGGAACTCCATCGAGTTTCAGATTCAGATTTGACAACTATTGGTATGGCATCTTTCAGCTTTTGCCAACGGAGAGTTGAACGTGAAAAGAATGAATAAAGCGACTGAATTGCACCCAAAAAAGTCACCATCACTGCATCATGGTTAGCAGCACGCACTCCAACCAAATTGAGAGAATGATTATCGCAGTTTACAAAAATAGCTTTGCTATTTTTTTCAATAATCCTCTGTTGAACACCACTTTTATAACCAGCCATAACTGCAGCATTGTCATAGCATTGAGATCGACAGACGACAGTCTTCTAACGGCATTTTGTCTTTTTCCAGTTGTTCCAAAATCACTTCCACAATGTTTTCAGTATCCTTTCGTTTTAATTGGATAAATCCAAGAAAAGACTCTTTTTCTAAAAATTGTTTTCTCCTGAAAATCAATATCAACATAACGAACTGTTTCTGCCATTTGCTCTCGATGTGCTTGATTTGGAGTAGAATCAAACATGATGCCAAAATATTTGGCCTTATGAATGCTCTGTAACAATTTCTGACGAACAGTAGAAGCCATCAGCTGAATAAATTCATTCTGCACTAACGGAGATAAATATGATGTTCTTCAAGGATGCTTTTCCACAATACTTAGATGTTCTTTCATGACAGGATCAAACCTTGCCAACAATTTTAATAACCCAAGAAAATTTCCAATATTGCTTTCCTCTTCCTGTCTAAGGGATTCCTTGTGACCACGCAATGCAAGGTTCTGAGTTGCTAAAAATTTTATGCAATGGAGAATTCTGTGGAGAACATCTCGCCATTTTTGTTTTTCTGTTGCAATTTGAGCTTGAAGCTCTACGTCAATGATTCCTCTGTTTTCTAAAAGATTTCTTTCCATTTCCTTCCATTGGGTGAAGCAGTATCGATGATTTTTTGCATTTTCATGGGTGCTAAGCCTTTCTGGTGCTTTCCAATGATTGAACCCATTTTCTTGCTCCAATGAAGACTGATTGTCAATTTGAGAAAATAGCAACCAACAAAAGCAAAAAGCTGCTTTCTTCTCTGGAGAATAAACAAGCCATGAGCGCCAAACTTCTTCTCCACATCCATTTCCCAACTTTCTTTTAAACCATCTTTCATTCATTGATCGGTTTTGTGTGGGAACAAATGGCCCTTCACTATTTTGAAAATACTTCGAACCCAATGTGACCATTTCTGTCCTCAGGGCATCTGATAAAATTACTTTTTTTGATATTTTATCAAACTCCAAGAAGCCTACATCGTGATGCTGAATCGCATCTGGTATAGGCTGTGCTGTTTTTTCCTGCTTTTCGCTACTCAAAGTTTTAGTATATTCTGGCTTCTTGAAAGACACTTCTGGTTCTTGAAAGACACTTAATTCTCCTTCTGATACACTGGCGGGTTGGTCAACACTCATATCTGATGCAGTTAATGCTGATGAAGGACCAGCTTCTTGCTGTTCAAGAAATGACATCATAAAGCCACTTGACTTTTTAGCTTCTGTTTCTTGCATTTTTCTTTTCTTCCTGCCTTCTGCTCCACTTAGCTTCTTTTTCGGACTTTTCGATATCGGCAATGTTCGCTTCATGGTAAAATTTTCTAGAGAAAGAAACAAAAAAATAGAATAAATTAATAATTCATAATAAAATTCTAATAAAAATAGAATGAATTAATAAAGTTAAATGCAGTTAAAAATCTGAAATTCATGGAAATTCGATGGCTAGAGATATGGTACCGGTACATTTCCAAAAGAGCATCTTTTTACTCTTAAATTTTTTTTTAAATCATAAAAATGGCGCACCCCCAAATTTGGGGACCAGGGCACGCGCCCCACCTACCCCACCCTAGTGACGCCACTGAACCAATGTAGTTCGAATAAATAATGGTAAATGACAAATATTATGGTTTTTTCTCTTTCATGATGTTAGCTCGACGTTGACAACAGGTCACTCGCAAAGAGGCCCCAAAAACAGAAGTTTACGCACCAGCTATCTGCAAAGCAGATAGGGTCCAGCTTTGGGACAGGATCTAGGTTTTAAAGCAGCCTAGCCAAGCTACTATAAGCAACACACTCGCCGCCTTCACGTCAGATTGAATACATCAAAGAAAAAGGGGCAACTATTATATTTTTAGCCAAAAACCAAAACTTACACCTCTACTGGCAGAATTGATCGTCCACTTTTCAAGCTGCATAACATGTCCGTTTCATGATGGGAATGAACTCAGCATGGTTCCCTGAGGTTTTCAATGATACACACAGACCGTGAATGGAACAAGGACGTCTTCTAGGAAAATTAAAACCACTGTAGTTCGAATAAGTAATGGTAAATGACAAATACTATGGTTTTTCTTTTTCATGATGTTAGCCCGACGTTGGCAACGGGTCACTCGCAAAGAGGCTCCATAAATAGAGGTTTACGCACCAGCTATCTGCAAAGAAGACAGAACCCAGCTTTGGGACAGGATCTAGTGTTCAAAGCAGCCTAACCCAGTTACATTTAGAACCTCAATATAAGCAAAAGACTCGCTGCCTTAACGTCAGATTGAATACATCAAAGAAAAAGGTGTAACTATTATATTTTTAGCCAAAAACCAAAACTTAAACCTCTACTTGCAGAATTGAGCGTCCACTTTTCATGGTACATAACTTGTCCATTTCTTGATGGGAATGAACTCAGAATGGTTCCCTGAGGTTTTCTATGATACACAAAGACCGTGCATGGAACAAGGAACCCTTCTAGGAAAATTAAATCCACTATAGTCCGAATAAGTAATGGTAAATGACAAATACTATAGCTATTTTTTTTAATGGTGAAAGCCCGACGTGGGGAACGGGTCACTCGCAAAGAAGTCCCAAAAATATAGCTTCCCTCACCATCTATCTGCAAAGCAGACAGGATCCAGCTTTTGGACAGGATCTAGTGTTTAAAGCAGCCTAGCCCAGCTACATTTAGAAGGTCAATATAAGCAAAAGACTCGCTCCCTTCACGTCAGATTGAAAACATCAAAGAAAATGGGGTAACTATTATATTTTTAGCCAAAAACCAAAACTTAAACCTCAACTGGTAGAATTGATCGTCCACTTTTCAATATACATAACTTGTCCGTTTCATGATGGGAATGAACTCAGTATGGTTCTCTGAGGTTATTTATGAAACACATGCCGTGGATGCATCAAGGAACTCTTCTAGGAAAATTAAAACCACTGTAATTCCAATAAGTAATGGTAAATGACAAATAATATAGTTTTTTCTTTTTCATGATGTTAGGCAGACGTGGGCAACGGATCATTCGCTAAGAGGCCCCAAAAATATAGTTTCCCTCATCAGCTATCTGGAAAGCAGATAGGATAGAGCTTTGAGTCAGGATCTAGGGTTTAAAGGAGCCTAGTCCAGCTGCATTTAGAACTTCAATATAAGCAAAAGACTCGCTGCCTTAACGTCAGATTAAATACACCAAAGAAAAAGGGGTAACTATTATATTTTTAGCCAAAATCCAAAATATAAACCTCAACTTGCAGAATTGAGCGTCCACTTTTCATAGTACATAACATGTCCGTTTTTTGATGGGAATGAACTCAGAATGGTTCCCTGAGGTTTTCTATGATACACACAGACCGTGCATGGAACAAGGAATCCTTCTAGGAAAATTAAATCCACTATAGACCGAATAAGTAATAGTAGATGACAAATACTATAGCTTTTTTTTTCATGGTGCTAGCCCGACGTGGGTAACGGGTTACTCGCAAAGAAGTCCCAAAAATATAGCTTCCCTCACCATCTATCTGTAAAGCAGATAGGATCCAGCTTTGGGACAGGATCTAGTGTTTAAAGCAGCCTAGCCCAGCTACATTTAGAACCTAAATATATGCAAAAGACTCGCTGCCTTCACATCAGATTGAATACATCAAAGGAAAAGAGGAAACTATTATATTTTTAGCCCAAAACCAAAACTTAAACCTCAACTGGCAGAATTGAGCGTCCAATTTTCATGGTACACATGTCTGTTTCTTGATTGGAATGAACTCAGAATGGTTCCCTGATGTTTTCCATGATACACACAGACCGTGCATGGAACAAGGAAAACTTCTAGGAAATTTAAATCCAATATAGTCCGAATAAGTAATGGTAAATGACAAATACTATAGCTTTTTTTCTTTTTCATGATGTTAGCTCGACGTTGGCAACGGGCCACTCGCAAAGAGGCCCCAAAAATAGAAGTTTACGCACCAGCTATCTGCAAAGCAGATAGGATCCAGCTTTGTGAAAGGACCTAGGTTTTAAAGCAGCCTAGCCCAGCTACATTTAGAACCTCATTATAAGCAACACACTCGCTGCCTTCACGTCAGTAGTATAGCCGCAAAAGGGGAGAGTGCAAGAATGTTGCAGGTTATTATGTAATGTTGCAAAGGTGGAGAGTGGGGGTTGTTGCAAAGGGGGTTATTGCAAAGGGGGTGGGGGTTGTTGCAAAGGGGGTTATTGCAAAGGGGGTGGGGGTTATTGCAAAGGGGTTGTTGCAAAGGGGGGTGGGGGGAAACTTGGAGGCGGCTTTATCCCCCAAGAGAAAGGAGGAGAGAAAGGAGGAGAGGTGTTCACCTGGCAGGAGCCAAGTGCACATTAAGACTTCAGCCGAGTTGGCGTTGTTTTATAGGCTCCTAATCAGCCAGTTGGCGTAAATGGCTTGAGTTGCCAGATACCGCGATACCATTGTATACATTATTATAGACTCCTAATCAGCCAGTTGGCTGTAAATGGTTGTCAGATACCTCTTTTTAGCAGTATTATTGTATACATTATTATTATATACGCCTAATCAGCCAGTTGGCTGTAAATGAGCCTATAATAATGTATACAATGGTATCGCGGTATCTGGCACTTTAAGGCATATTATTTTCGTTTTCCTAACCTAAGAGGCCACTAAGGGGTTTACCAAAGGGCCAAAAAAAGAAGGACCAGAGATCCTTGCTCGGCTGGAGCCGAGCTGGGAATGAGTCTTCACCAGCTTCTCGATCTTTTATAAGCCTCTATTCTGGCTGAGTTGCCAGATCACGCCTTGTATTGGGGTGCTGAGTTGCCAGATCGCACCATGTATTCTAATAAGCATTGTGTACCACAATATGGTAGATGAATTAAATAATTACACACTTAATTGAAATATAGATGTATATAGTGTTTTACAATAGATGTATATAGTGGATTATATGCAAAATATAACATTAACTTGAGCTTCCTTGAAGTTGAACTTATCGAAACAAATAACGTAGTTATCCATAATTCAACCAACCATAGAAAACAGAATTATAGAAATATATATATATATATATATATATATATATATATATATATATTATGAAAATCATACCAAGCGTATATTATTTTAAACTATACGTAAACCACAATATATATATTATACAGTTAATCAGTTGGAAGAATCAAACATATAAAATAACAGTATGTTTATATAGATATTCAATTGGAAGATTCAAAGACGGAACAAATAACGTAGTTATCCAACCAACCATAGAAAACAGAATTATAGAACGATGCAATTCGAAACACATGAGCTTCATCCCTGCGAAGAAAATTGAAAAACGAAATTTAAAGAAACGAAGAAAGTTGGAAATACCCAAAACATAATCCGATAGAGGAAAGGATTTCCGAGAATCTGCCCAACTCGGTCGACCATATTTTACCTTTCTACGAGTCAAATCAAACAAAACCTCACCTCACTCCTTGTTTTCAGCATTCATTCATTTCATGTTTTATTGTGAATTTCATCCCATATATATATATATATATATATATATATATATACCCTTTGGATAACCTTTGGTTAGCTTCCGCCCGAATTGTTCATTCTGACGAAGGTCAAGCTTTCCACTCCACCTTAGACCTACAGTTTAACATGGAACCATCAACAGCCCAGCGTCTTAACCACTAGGACACGTAGGGTGCCCATTTATCTGCCAACCACTTTCTTTTATTATGTGTAATGACCACCTTAGACCTACAGTTTAACGTGGAACCATCAACAGCCCCAGCGTCTTAACCACTAGGACACGTAGGGCACCCATTTATCTGCCAACCACTTTTTTTATTATGTGTAATGACCACCTTAGACCTACAGTTTAACGTGGAACCATCAACAGCCCAGCGTCTTAACCACTAGGACACGTAGGGCACCCATTTATCTGCCAACCACTTTTTATTATGTGTAATGACCACCTTAGACCTACAGTTTAACGTGGAACCATCAACAGCCCCGCGTCTTAACCACTAGGACACGTAGGTGCCCATTTATCTGCCAACCACTTTCTTTTATTATGTGTAATGACCACCTTAGACCTACAGTTTAACGTGGAACCATCAACAGCCCCAGCGTCTTAACCACTAGGACACGTAGGGCACCCATTTATCTGCCAACCACTTTCTTTTATTATGTGTAATGACCACCTTAGACCTACAGTTTAACGTGGAACCATCAACAGCCCCAGCGTCTTAACCACTAGGACACGTAGGGTACCCATTTATCTGCCAACCACTTTCTTTTATTATGTGAATGACCACCTTAGACCTACAGTTTAACTCCGAACCATCAACAGCCCCGCGTCTTAACCACTAGGACACGTAGGGTGCCCATTTATCTGCCAACCACTTTATTTTATTATGTGTAATGACCACCTTAGACCTACAGTTTAACGTTGAAACCGAATGTTATTTTTAAAATATAATTATGATATATTTCTTTATACCCTCTCGATTACATTAGTGACTAATGATGCGGGAAATTGAGTAAATGGAAATATTATTTTCTCGAAAACTATGGGTGATAGAAAACTTCTGAAACCATATTTGGAATCAATATCAAAAGTTCTATACGAATCACCAAATAATTTTCAAAGGAGAATAAGAGCATTAATTCTATTAGTGAAAATATAAAGATGCAATTACTCGTCCGTACCCGTTATAGCGGAATGGTACACGTCATAGCTCCACCCAGCTACATCGGCAGCCAATCACGACGAACATCTGGTCTTTTGGGCGGAGCTTGGCGAATGTGCATATAAAAGGGGATATTTTCAGTTGGGAGTAACAGTAGCTATTTTCGCATCAGTGAATAATCATTCCTCAACCATGGACCTGTACGTCTCCCCAGATTTGTATGAAGAAAGTGATACTGCAGCATTAACCGCAATTAGTCTTTTCAATGCGATTGATTGTGGCGAATTATTTTCGACGCAAACCGTAGAAGATATTTGCAGTGACGCTCCTTACAATCCGACGCAAGGGACTACCATAGAAATGTAAGTGTCCATAATTCGATTTTATATATATACGGAGAGTTGTAGTATTTCGTCAAATAGATACTAGTCAAAAATGTCAATCAATGTTATTTCCCCATCATGCTAAAATCGAAATTGGTAATCGAATCAAAGATATCTTCACATAATGGGGATCTGTCTGTATACTCTGTATATGTTTTAAAAGCATTATTCCTTTAAGGTCCGATGAGGATTTGACACGTGTTATACAATCTTTTGAAGAACCTCGGAATATGGATGATATACTGATCAGTCAGCAGTGTCACACATCCTCCACCATGGACCTGTACGTCTCCCCAGACTTGTATGAAGAACGTGATACTGCAGCATTAACCACAATTAGTCTTTTCAATGCGATTGATTGTGGCGAATTATTATTTTCAACGCAAACCGTAGAAGATATTTGCAGTGACGCTCCTTACAACCCGACGCAAGGGACTACCATAGAAATGTAAGTGTCTATAATTAGAATTTTATATATATATGGAGAGTTGTAGTATCTCGTCAAATAGATACTCGCCAAAAATGTCAATCAGTGTTATTTCCCCATTATGCTAAAATCGAAATTTTTATGGCGTTCACTCCTCGAACCAAAGATATCTTCACATAATGGGGATCTGTCTGTATACTCTGTATATGTTTTAAAAGCATTATTCCTTTAAGGTCCGATGAGGATTTGACACGAGTTATACAATCTTTTGAAGAATCTCGGAATAGGGAGGGTATACTGATCAGTCAACAATGTCACACCGAAATAATGTAAGTGTTTTTCGATCTTTTTGGGATAAGAAGACACATATATTTTCATAAATTTATTAAATGAAAGAAATCAGTACAATAAACGAATATACCGTTACAAATATACGAACAAAAACATTATAATATACAACGAGTACGTACAATTGGAAAACGGTTTTTTATCTGTCTGCATACCATTTCATCGTTTCGGTGAGTGTGACACGGGTCAAATAAATTTAAAAAATTTATAAATTCTTTATCATTTGACATATGCATGAGAAATGAGACACAGTACATTCCGCAAACATTAGTAAAATATCCCTGCATACGAAATGGGTTCCATACAACTTCGGGAATATGTAACTGAGCGAGAAATTTTACAATAATAGGGTCACTCCAGGGTTGAGTACCGAGTGAATCAAAATAGTACAGGCGCTGTCTATTTTTAAAATAGACAGCGATCCAGTGAATCCCTTCATTACCGATGATGTCTGTGTTCACAATAAGACTACCGCATTCTCGCGTACTTGGCAAACTCAATGTTTCATTCTTCGCAAACACGCCGATAAATTTGGAACGTGTGACTCGCTCCATTACTTTCTGAAGTGTATTAGCATCCATTTTAAAGTCAGTGATAACGCTTCTAAATCTATCTATTCTGTTAGGGCTTGCGATTCGAGATATACTAGTACACTAATAGGAGCGTCTATAGGCTTGGCGAATTCCAGCCGCACTGAGATGTTACCGCTCTGCTGTGGTGTTAAATGGGTATTTACGCTAGCAGATAAGTCAGGTGTAATGTCAAACGGATAAGGTTAAATTGATCATGAATTCTTCCTGCGTTACCCCCATTACCAAGCTCATCACAATCACCTGCAATATGGGTCAGATTACTATAGGCTCTGACACAAAGAGGTAACACAGCGTATGATGAATAGTCCATACCCATTGTTCCACCCAAAGCAGTGCATTAACGTATAGAGTTATATTTTTAAGTCCGAAATTCTCGAATTTAAAGGCACTCTTTTTATATTTTCCATTCACGAAGCGTGGTCCTGCATGCCGATTAATATCCTTTTAGGAAGATTTCCCAGGGCAATGTTTTCTATCTGCTTCGATGCCAACCCTGCAGGAACCGTATATAGTTTGATCTGCACTTCTGTTAATAGGATATTTCACTGTAGCGTTTAGTAAAATTTTTCTCAATTTCTAGTTGTTTTTGGTGAACTTAATTTCACTCGCCGTACGCGGAGGTATGTGTCCAAATGTGAACCACAACGGACTTTGCACCCTCTTCTTGATTCGCATCCAGATTTAAGCAGATCTCAGGACTCGTGCGGGGTGAGCTTTATTTTCATACACCCCGTTCACAAGCAAACTTCTCCTGGAAAGTGAAATCTGTGTGCCAACCGTCCAAAAACACTCGTATATTTTCTTTTTAGAATTTTTAAATTTGTCCTTTATACTATTTTCATCTTTATGTGATAATATCCCTCCGCACTTAAAAGGTAGCTTCGCTTCTTTGGAAAAGTTGAGGACATTTTCCAAATAGGCTCGTAGATGATAGTACCCCGTGCCTGCCGATATGTTGGTCTGATTTAAATATACGTCACACTGGTTGAATATGGCGTGCAGAAAGTTTGTTTCAGGGTATACAGCATATTTGTCATCGCAGGCCGTTCCATCAGAATGGGCTATACGTAGCTTAGCGTACATGTGCACACAGCTTGGATCAAAAAAGTAAGGGCCTGAGCTGGGTATCACGAATTCTATAGGTGCACTCGGGGAACTAATTGTGTTTAAAGGGTTAATTGTAATAAAGTCACTGTGCTCAATAGAAACTTGGGTTGGCGGGAGCTCAAAAAAGGACAGCTCCGATTTACAGCATTGTGAACTACATGGGTGGATGAAGCGTGCCATGGCGAAATAGTGACTCCTCTCTCGACAAGTGGTAAAGAAACTATGATTCATGAGATCAATATCCTTAGCTTATATCAGTCAAAAAAGTGGTCAACCTAGGTTTCATTCGCTTACAGCATTTCTTTTTTGATAGCCTTTTACGTTTAATACCACGTGACCCCTTTCTTCTTCCGGGGAGCCCTCTTCTTCTTCCCGCCACCACGCATTTTTCTCTTTGCATCTTTGATGATTTCGTTCCGTGTACGCTTTAAATGTTTTTTTAGAGCTTCTTTAGGTTTAGCCCCGGCCAATATGTCTTCTGCAGTGTTAAGACCTGATTGTAGCGCTTTCCTTCCAAGGTATCTGGCACCCTTCTTCAGCAAAGGAACAGCCGTACGTAGTATGGATGAAAAAATGGATCCAAGTCCACTACCGCGCTGGTATCGCATCCCTCGATAGACGGTGAAAGGCTTTCTATCCATTATAACTCAGTGCGTCGAAAGTGTAGCTTCACTGTTAAGCTCCCGTTACCGAATGGGAAGTTTTCCCCCTCAATCGTTCTTATATATATTGTGATATTGGTTATTAAATTAGTTGCGACATTCACATAATGGGGCCTGTCATATGTAATACTCAAACTCCTTCCTCTATGGTTGGGGATGTGAGCAATGCGCAGCAGGCGTGCCTGGGTATCCCCAACAAACGGTGCTCCACTATATTACTGTAAATATAGCACATGTCTGGGGACCTTTCAGCCAATTTCTCCATCTTCAATTGATACATTAATCTGGACAAGTTATACTGTCTCGTGAAATGTGTCTCTTTGGAAGGCTGCGCTATATCGGCCGTTGGCTAGAATTTTGAACTTTCTATGTTCTTTAAGACGTCTGTTAGTCTTTGATTTTAGGATTAGTGTATGTGCAGGGTTGTTTACGATTTCATATACTAAATCATTCGTAAGGTTTGAGTTTCTTAAACTCACGTTTAAGCCTCTCACAACATCCTCGGCCGAACCATATTGACCCAGCCATAGTCTTACTTCTGTACTGTAATACCGTGTAATCTTAGTCCGAGCGATGCGCATAGTTTCATCCATAGCTACCCCAGCTTTTTCACACTCGTCAATGTCTCTAAGAATCGTAAAAACGGTTTCTTTATGTTCAATATTTAAAAAGACGGTGTCCAGCTGAATTTCGCATATCCCCACCTCATACGAATCACGACCCAATTCAATGTGCCCATGGAGTTCTGTTACAAAGTAGGCTAGCGTGTTGTTAGGGTGTACAGACAGGGACGAGGAGGACGGGAGTGTGACGTAGAAATCGTTAGGAGCCATGTTGCATACTATTTAAGCTTCATTATTGCATCAGCTTTTATATAGGTGTTGAAGCTTTCTGGTACCCTAGCCATTTCACCAGGTACATTTTTCTCCTTCCTGAACCTTTGCTTCCTAAAATTTTCTCAATTTTAAACACATTTTTTCTAAATTAAACGCAACTTCTGCAATTCCTCGCGGTAAAAGCCTCCTGAGATTCTTCCCCATTCAAATCTTCAATGTAATACATCATTATTACACCTTTAGGTCTCACAGCCCTAACTTTAAAAATCCGCGTGTCCATCCTTGCTCAAAACCCTTTGCGAATTTATTCCCAGAACGCGACAGCCTTACATAATCATTGATTTTGAAGCGCACAGAGTGTGGTGGTGGTGGTGGTGGTGATCCATCTCTTCTCGGGAGCGTACCTCTTTCTAAAACTTCGTTAGGTGTTGCCCCAATCGTGCGATGGTGTGAGCGGTTGTAGGATGATGCCAATGATTCCAGAATGTCTAGAAATCTGTATGTGTTTTTATGTGTAAAATAACGGTGCATGCGTTCCTTTATGGTGCGCTGAACTCTTTCAGCTAAAGAAGCCTTATGTATAGAATTGGTTGTGTAATAGCTGATATTAAACTCTGTCAACATATTCTGAAAAGCACGGCCTATAAACTCCTTTTCCGTACAAAAATAGCCAGGAACCCTGTTTTCTTTTAACATTAGCGTTTTGGTGGCTTTAGCAACTGTTTCAGGTGATTTATTTTTCAGAGGAACTAGCCATCTAGAGAACACGTCTATTATGAATAGAATGTAGCGGTAACCATCGTTATACACAGAATATCTTTGCATGTCTGTTAAATCTGCTTGCCAAATAGAATCAATCGAGGAAGCCGTTGTCTTGGCTGTTTTAAACCTTTTTCTCACAGGCTTATGAAGCGTATAAGCGTCCTGCTCCCTCAAAAATCTTCAACATCTTTTTTCCTACTCCGTAAACACTTATGTACAGTCTATCTACGCCGCCGTAAGAGGATGGGTTAGAAATGTCATAATAGCGTTTAGTTAATACGTTAGCCATTTGCGTATTTTAGAGGCACGTGGGTAGGGTTGGTTTAACCTCTTCTTGCTCCTCTTCAAAGGTGTTACCGCCGGGGGTGACGGCGCCTTCAATTGTGTCACAGGCGTTGCATGTTCCAAGTCTTTTAACCTGTTCAGATTTCCTATCAACGTTTTAGGGACATTTATTTGTTGTAGTCTTGCTTTAATATGCTTCCATCCTGATGGTGAAGGCTTATCCCACTTTCTCACCAGATCATGGACAATGTCTACGATATTCGATCCCTGTACCTTTGATCCTTCCACAATGATCTCCCCTGTATCGGTCTATTGTATGGCGGGATCCTCACTCAATAGATTATAAAGACTTAAGCCTTTACTCCTCAATGTAAGTGGGAGGGTATTTTTTAATACATGTTCGATATGTTGTGTGGCTAATCTTTTTGGTTGGTCAGCTGTGTCGTCGGGTATAGATCCTATGTCGCCATCGTCCCCCGTGCTGTGCCTAATAACCACAGGAATCTCTGTAGGGATCTTATAATTTTCGTACTCGTGAAGAAATTTCTGCAGAGCTTCTTGGTATAAGATTCTTTTCTCATCAGGTGTTTTTTCACTGTTTAATAGGGCTAACAATTCGCTTTCCATTCTTTTAAGTCTGCTTTTACGGGGATCTAGATCCGTGTCTCTTTGCAGTGAGGCGTACACCTCGTGGGGAATCACTACCACTTTCTTCATTATATTAATCTAGTCAGTAAAGGACCCAAAAATGAAAATAAGATGGGGAGAAATGACCCTCCTGTTTGTACAATAATTCGTTTTTTCTTCGCTACAGTTTGGCTTTTACGAGCGAGTGCACGTATTATGTTCTTGTAGCGGCGTAGGCGAGCCTTCTGATGGGTTTTCATTGATACATTGCAATTTATAACGTTAAGACAGATTTCACAGATGCATTTTAAAAAGTCGGCATCGATATTTTTAATAAACATCTGCTGCATTGCCCGGGGCAGTCGATGATAGATTTTTATTAATTCACGGTATTTCTTTAGTCTCTTTGTCATTCTGGAATATACACCGTTTCAGCTCGTTTGGAAATATATTCGTTCGCAGAAGCACTCTAAACGTTTTCGCGGATGAAGGTCGCAAAGCAAATATCCGTAACGCGTGCTTGTAGCTTCTTTATAAACTTCCAAAAACTCCTTACGCTGATTCGAGAACATTTGATTGGCTAATACCCCAATTTGTGATACATCTCTACGTTGCGCGAATAAGACTAGATATTGCGTATTTAACGACACATCGCGCATGTATCTATTTTTGAAAAATAGATTCTGATTGATGAAGAACACGCTTATGTTAAGATGGTGGGAGAATACTGTAAATGTCTCGGCAAACGTTTTATCCATCTCCAACATGAGATCGTCAATTACAATGATTGTACGTTCATTTCCCTTTAACGAATTAACGTCATATACGCCTTTGTGGAACAAAATATCATCTTGGTACTCGTTGAACACTGATTGATACGTCGAATAGCACCATATAACTTTACGCACAAATTTCGAGAACATCTCCCCCTTTTCTTTAATGATTTTAAGCATAAACACAGTTTTACCACATCCTGTAGGTCCAGATATAATACATGTGGATGGGCTCGTGAATCTGAATTTTTCTACAGAGTCCATTCTAACACGTCACACTCCTAAGTGAGTCATTTACAAAATATTACAAATTTTGAGTGCTGATCCTTATATTTCTTCTCCCACAGAACCGTGAATGACGATGAGGTAGAGCAGCCCATCATTACGGATGACCTCGACGACAGTGTAGTTGTGATCTCCTCCCCTGAACCCTCACCAGCGATACCGGTAACACGTCCAAAGCGGAGGTATGAGATACCCACGTCAGGTTATAAGCGACCGAAATACGCGTCTGTTGCAGCGGTAATAGATCCCCAACCCTCAACCTCTTACGCAACAACACCCCCAGCAGCACCTAATATATCCCCTTATTCATCCGCCGCCCCCCGTTCTGTTAAGTCTACAATAATAGAGCCCCAACCATCAACCTCCTACGCAACAGGGCCCCCATCAGCAGCACCTAATATACCACTAATTCCGCCCCCCGTTCTGTTGAGGATGGTATAACACTGGAAGTGGTGCGATCCGCAGCCCCCACCCCAGCCTTGACTAGAAATCGGTATAGAGTCAGGGTCGACCCTAGAGTCATGTATAGCAATGGTATTGAGCGCGGACTACGCCGGGTTGTAGAGCGTATTATAGAGTTTGCTCTTCAGAATCGTGACGAGCGTGAAGTCAGGACGAGTATGTCCTTTGGATTCGGGTCAGATGACGGTGATGTAGACGATTATTGGGTGATAGTGCCATTTAGACGTTTGGCGGCTGAAGATGTAGAATATATATTAGGGCGTATAATGCAAGCCGCCCAAAGTAGTATAGCCTTCAATATGGACAACTTCACAGTAAATATTGACCATGTATACCGTGTTGCGGGTCATAGTGCCATACGTATACTCTTAACTTCAATTCTCAAGCTATTTATAGACGGCATATAAACGTCGATCGTGGTTGCGGCTTTATAGCAGTATCTTAGCACGTATGTTTACTGTACAAAATACACGAACTCAAAAATTTGGTTGCCTACAGTCGTGGAGCATGCCCGTAAACTAGCTGAAGACTGTGAACTTGAATTTGACTGTAATATGGGTCCTGAAGAGCTGAGAAGAGTAGAACAGGAAATGAATGTCCACATAGTTGTATTTGGGTTGGATGATCGTCGTAGGACTGTGTATGTTTTTAAAAGCTGTGTGAGAGATCGTACAAGGCCCCTACTTATTTTAGGATTGTCAGGGACAACGTATCTCCCCATCCGTAATATAAGGTGGCTTTACGCGAGTTATGACAAAAGTCGAAAATATGGGAGACATCATGATTTGTGTAAGGAGTGCCTCGAGTTTGTGGATGATATAGTGAGACATTGGAAAGAATGTCACATGGTATGTGAGCAGTGTAAAAGCACCAAATGTGAAAGCCGTGTAGTTGAAGCTGAGAAGAGAGACTGTGATGTGTGTAGACGCACATTTTTCAATAATAGCTGTTTGATTTCCATAAATCAATTGGCACGTGCAGGAAAATGAGAATCTGTGAATGTTGGTATGTTTCACACAATGGATAATTGGGGAAAATTTAAGCACAAGTGTGACGTAATTCACTGTCCTACATGCCAGGAGGAATATAAGGCGGATGGAGTAAAGCATGTATGTTATATGAAAGATGCTAAGCCTAAAAATAACCACTGTATAACTGTATACTACGATATAGAAACATATACGAACGCTGAAACCAAAGAGGTAATTCCACATTTACTTGTGAGACAGACTATCTGTGATGAGTGTATGGATATCGAATGTGACGAGTGCCCCAAATGTGGTAAACGGACAAACGTTTTTAAAACGAATGTCAGCGATAGTCCTGTGAAACTATTTGTGTCCTATATTGTCAAGTTAGCCGACAAGTTCAAAAAAATGACTGTGTATATTCTCGCCCATAACGAGGCAAAGTTTGACACGCAGTTCCTTTATAAGGAGTTGCTTGAACACGAATCCTCTGAGATATTTACAGGTGATCCATTGAAAAGAGGCAACAAATTAATACAGATGCAGATAAGAGGCAATGTACAATTTAAAGATACTTTATTATTCACACCTTGTAAATTAGCAAAGCTACCCAAGGTGATGGGAGTAGCAGCTGAAGTTTCCAAAGGATACTTCCCATACACTTTCCTCACCAGCGAGACTTTAAACTACGTAGGCCCACCACCCCCCAAACATTATTTTGACTGCATGGATGAACGTGAAGACTTTGATCGATACTACGACAGTTTTAATGAAAGTAACCCTTATAATATAGCTGATGAATGTGAGCGTTATTGCGTGAATGATGTGCGCGTGCTTAGAGTATGTTTCCAGGCCTTTAGAAGGATGTACATAGCCCGTTTCAAATGCGATCCACTGCAAGTCGCAACCACCATCGCATCATTATGTTTTACGGTGTTCAAGAATAACTTCATGCCGAAAGACACCTTAGCCATTATTCACCGAAACAATCCCCGCAGTTACGGGCACAAGGCTATTTACTGGCTCATACACCTACAGCAACAGACAGGTGTATACATAAAGCACGCCCGCAACACGGGTGAAGTACCCATTAAGATTAATGGACGTGTTTTTTGGGTTGATGGGTTAAGTGAAAACCGTGTCACTGGTGTGAAGACTGTGTACTCCTTTAACGGTTGCTGGTGGCATGGATGCCCCCGTCCTGAGTGCGGAGTCACCGGAGATATCAACGGTAGGTCTCCTGCCGACTGTCTTGCATCGACCCGCACCCGCGATCAACTTATAGGATCACAGTTCACTCACAAAGTCTTGTGGGAGCATGAATATGATGCACGGATGGAGACAGACGAGGTGTACCGTGAGGAAATAAAAGCGATCAAGCGTTCAATGGTGCTGGATCCTCTCAAATGTGGTGATAGCTTGTTTGGAGGACGTACAAATCCTTTCAGACTATACTTCCCACCTACGGAGGGCGTGAAGCTCCATTACTACGATTTCTGTTTTTATACACATACGTGATGAAGAGCAATCCGTACCCCGTGGGCGCTCCTGAGAAACTGGTGGGGCCTAGCCTACCATCCATCAATGAATTTTCAAAAAATTTGAATGATCGTTACTTTGGGATCTCTTCGTAGACGTACTCCCCCACGCAATTTATGGATGCCGATCTTACCTGTCGTTATCGACGACAAGCTCATGTTTCCCCTGTGCGTGAAGTGCGCGGAAGAGGATAACGACGAATGTAACCATATACCCCACCAGCGTAAGATCAGAGGCGTATATACAAGTCCTGAGTTGGCCCTAGCCGTGCGCCATGGTTATAGAATACTGAAGATACATGAGGTGTGGAGGTTTCAGAAGCTACCCAACCTTTTCACACCATATATAAACACCTTTTTGAAGGATAAGGTTGAGGCATCAGGGTGTCCGCGAGGAGTTGATACCGAAGATGAAAAGTCTGCCTATATTCAACGTTACCGCGACCGCGAAGGTATACAACTTGATCGTGTCCAAATTGTAAAGAATCCTGGCAAGCGCTTTAGTGCAAAGTTGTGTCTAAACAGTCTATGGGGAAAATTTGCGCAGAATACCGGCAGAGGGAGCATTCATTTGGCACAAAGTTATAGCGATGTCTGGGATTATGCCAATGCCCCGATAAAGAGGTCATGGAGATCGTAAATGTAGGTAATACTTACGTAATAAAGTACAACAACACTGAATTTGCCACAGATACCTCAAGGGTTACAAACATACCTATGGCCAGCTTCACAACAGCCTACGCCCGTATAAAACTTTGGGGTCTATTGCATTCTCTTGGGCGGAGAGTATTGTATGCCGATACAGATAGCGTGATATTCACAGAGAGGGAGGTGAATACATGCCCACTATTGGGGAGTTCCTCGGCGAGCTCACTGATGAGATCAAGGATGAGTATGGGACAACGCATACGCCGACTCTTTTGCCTCAACAGGACCTAAGACTTATGGGGTACGGGTCAGGGTGGGGATGAAATGAAATATATTGTGAAGGCAAAGGGTATTACGCTCAACCATGCGAATCGGGAGGTTGTTAACTTTGAGTCGTTGAAGGATCTAGTATGTTTGGATGAACAACCTCACCAACTAATTGTAGGCACCTACAATTTTCGGGCGCAGAAGCTGGGGGGCGTGAAGGAACTTAGGGGTACGATGGTTTGCCGTAACACCTATAGGAAACGTTACCAGTTACCTGGTACCTATGATACCGTACCCTTTGGATACCAATGATGCTTCTAACTCACACGTCTTGTATATAATCGTATCTATTTGTAAATATATATACATATATAACTTGAATATCTCGTTTATTAAATCGTATTTGTAAATATATATAACTTGAATATCTCGTTTATTAAATAAATCATGTTTCAAATAGCGTTTCACTTTCTCCTTTGTGTGTGTGTGTGTGTGTGTGTAGGTGAAAGTTCTAAGCTCCGCCCACTGTAAGACCGTGAGTCATGCTACTATCTGGGAGTCCCTGCGTGGTCAGTCGACCGCAGTAAGCCCGAGAGATCAGACGTGTATTCAGATCAGACGTGTATTCAAATGGCTACCTTTAATATTGCTTGTACAACGTTTACGAAATGGTATTCAGTAAAGTGCCAGGATGTGGTGGATACCGAAAAACTTCCTATTCATCCCTCCTATGCCTCTTTTAAAAACACATTGGATTGTGCGAAGTTCCAAGATGTACAAATACTCTACGGATGTTCTGGTGAGACCGTTGAAGGCTTTCGTTGCACAGACGATGTGCTGAAGTATACTGCAGAGCTAAACTTTATAAAGTCTCACATACACCGTGAAGTAAAAGAAACAACGCGTGCAGAAGAGAAGCAGCAGGTATGGATAATGAGTCTTGCTGATGGGTGATGTGACAAGCGGTATTACGTCATGCTACACCATGTCGATTACTCATACCCTACGACTGGAAATGTGAATCTCGTGATCATGGACAATCTTAAGTATTTTTATCACTATATTAACGTATATCATGATGAGGTTCGTAGTGAGGTTGTGGCTAGTGCCCTGCGTGAATTTTTAACAGAGTTTAGAGAAGAGTATCGTTTGATGGGCAGAAAGGAAAAATATGAACATATGTTCCTCTCAAATAGTGCGCCTGAGTGTGGAGATGTTTAGTAAAATGTTCCTAGTTCTTATCCAAAATGTCTGGTGCGTAGGCTGGTAGTGATATTCTTGTACCGGTACAACAATTCGACTCGCGGAACAAGCCCATTCACGTATCATCGAGTCAGCCGCCCGTCGAACCATTCCTGCCTACCTGCGTGCCTCGCACGGCTCATAGTTATCTCAGAGCTTGAGCCGAGTGGACGTGCGCTCTTCGAATACGATGGAACTTCCTTTGAGCAGCATTCTCAACGCCTCGTACGATGTGTCCGTGACGAAATCGTTGCGCGTGTTCAGGCGTAATTCCGGTACCATTAGCTATGTACTGGAAACGGAATGTAGACCGACAAAACAAACGGGTTTATTTAAGTATCGAGGAGATGAATAGAATCTTTGTGATAGTTGAGAAGTGGAGTGAAGATCGTTATAAAATACCTGCTAACGTAGGTACAAGAAGAGAGCAGATTAGTGACGCACCCTCATACGCCGTTGTATGTACGTTGTGTAAAATAACGATCGGCCGTGCATTGATATAAGGCTGATGTGGAAGAATGCTTCTGATAATAACGCTCTTATTCCTACGCGAAACCGTTTCATCCTCGACAGAATGTTTGAAATCGTCGGATTCCGTAAGCTGAAACCTATATTAGACGCGCGTGTTACGGACATGCTTTATTTTGATACAGTACTTGAATACGCATACACCGCTCTGCTCGATGGGTTTACCGAGTGTAGGACTGGTGAGAATGGTCTAGTGCTGGATGTTTATTTAAAAAGTTTAGACTCTTTGAAATAGCATGAACTTTGGTACAAAGCAATTGATCGGTACAAGGCTGAGCTCACCTACACCGTTCACCCTGAAGAACTATTTCTTTATATAACGTGCAGTTGTCGTAACGATTTAGAAGATTATTTCAATTGCCGCTATGTTGAGTGAGTTCACGATTGAAAAGCTCGAGTCGGTAGAAATAAACCCTCGATTGGAAAAGCGTTCTTATAAACTTGTGTTTAATAATGTAGCTAACGATGAACTCTTTGTGCGTGCTTTTGATTGTATTCTAGACGTGTTTAAAGATGACTTACCAACCGGTTGTAAAGTGGGAACAAAAATAGTACTGAACGATATGAAAGCCCTTCATATCGAATACAGGTTTTCCTATACTTTAAGCGGTGAAATAATATTAAGCCGCATATACTGCGTAATGCAGAGCAATAATGATGTAATTGTAAACTCGATTAAGACCGAGTTTAGTATTTTGAAAAAAAAGTGAATTGTATATATATATTTTGCTTGACATTTCCCTGATTATACGCATATTTCTATTGATTTGTGTTTATATATATATATATGTATATATATATATATATATATATTTTGCTTGATATTTCTCCTGTACTGTTATGTACATATTTCTATTGAAGTGTATATTTATTTGAAATGTATATTTTATTTTATATATCACCATAATTGTGTGTGTGTGTATATTTCTCCTGTACTGTTATGTACATATTTCTATTGAAGTGTATATTATTGAAATGTATATTTTATTTTATATATATATCCATAATTGTGTGTATATATTTCTGTTATACGCATATTCCTCAAATGTATATTTATTTTCTATATATTTATAATAAAAAGAATGATGCAATGTTGTTTATTGTTATGCCTTCTACTACCGGTATTCGAAATATAATAATGTATACAACGGTATTGCGGTATATGGCAATATTTAAGCCTTCTAAGCCAACTGGCTGATTAGGAGTCTATAATAGTGTATACAATGGTATCTGGCAACTCTGTCTTCGGAATACATGGCGCTATCTGGCAACTCATTTACAGCCAACTGGCTGATTAGGCGTATATAATAATAATGTATACAATAATACTGCTAAAAAGAGGTATCTGACAACCATTTACAGCCAACTGGCTGATTAGGAGTCTATAATAATGTATACAATGGTATCGCGGTATCTGGCTACTCAAGCCATTTACGCCAACTGGCTGATTAGGAGCCTATAAAACAACGCCAACTCGGCTGAAGTCTTAATGTGCACTTGGCTCCTGCCAGGTGAACACCTCTCCTCCTTTCTCTCCTCCTCCTTTCTCTTGGGGGATAACGCCGCCTCCAAGTCCCCCCCCCCTTTGCAACAACCCCCCTTTGCAATAACCCCCACCCCCCTTTGCAACAACCCCCTTTGCAACATTACATAATAACCTGCAACATTCTTGCACTCTCCCCTTTTGCGGCTATACTACTCACGTCAATTTGAGTACATCAAAGAAAAAGGAGTAACTATTATATTTTTAGCCAAAAACCAAAACTTAAACCTCACCTGGTAGAATTGAGCGTCCACTTTTCAAGATACATAACATATCCGTTTCCTGATGTGAATTAACTCAGAATGGTTCACTGAGGTTTTCTATGATAAACACAGACCGTGCATAAAGCAAGGCAATCTTCTAGGAAATTAAATACACAGTAGTCCGAATAAGGATTAACTATTATATTTTTAGCCAAAAACCAAAACTTAAACCTCAACTGGTAGAATTGAGCGTCCACTTTTCAAGAAACATAACTTGTCCGTTTCTTGATGGGAATGAACTCATAATGGTTCCCTGTTGTTTTTTATGAGACACACAGACCGTGGATGGATCAAAAAACTCTTCTAGGAAAATTAAAACCACTGTAGTTCGAATAAGAAATGATAAATGACAAATACTATAGTTTTTTCTTTTTCATGATGTTAGCCCGACGTGGTCAACGGGTCACTCGCAAAGAGAGCCAAAAAATATAAGTTCCCTCATCAGCTATCTGCAAAGCAGATAGGATGCAGCTTTGGGACAGGATCTACGGTTTAAAGGAGCCTAGCCCAGCTACATTTAGAACCTTAATAGAAGCAAAAGTCTCGCTGCCTTCACGTCATATTGAATACATCAAAGGAAAAGGGGTAACTATTATATTTTTAGCCAAAAACCAAAACTTGAACCTCAACTGGCTGAATTGAGCGTCCACTTTTCATGGTACATAACATGTCCGTTTCATGATGGGAATGAACTCAGAATGGTTCCCTGAGGTTTTCTATGATACACACAGACCGTCCATGGAGCAAGGCACTCTTCTAGAAAATTAAATCCACTATAGTCCGAATAAGTAATGGTAAATGACAAATACTATAGCTTTTACTTTTTCATGGTACTAGCCCGACGAAGTGAACGGGTCACTCGCAAAGAGGTCCCATAAAAATAGCTTCCCTCACCAGCTATCTGCAAAGCAGATAGGATGCACCTTTGGGACAGGATCTACGGTTTAAAGGAGCATAGCCCAGCTACATTTAGAACATTAATATAAGCAAAAGATTCGCTGCTTTCACGTCAGATTGAATACATCAAAGAAAAAGGGGTAAGTATTATATTTTTAGCCAAAAACCAAAACTTAAACCTCTACTGGCAGAATTGATCGTTCACTTTTCAAGATACATAACTTGTCCGTTTCATTATTGGAATGAACTCAGAATGGTTCCCTGAGGTTTTTTATGACACACACAGACCGTGGATGGATCAAGGAACTCTTCTAGGAAAATTAAAACCACTGTAGTTCGAATAAGTAATGGTAAATGACAAATGCTATAGTTTTTTTTTTCATGATATTAGCCCGACGTGGGTAACGGGTCACTCGAAAAGAAACCCCAAAAATATAAATTCACTCATCAGCTATCTGGAAAGCAGATAGGATCCAGCTTTCGGTCAGGATCTAGGGTTTAAAGCAGCCTATCCCAGCTACATTTATTATCTTAATATAAGCAAAAGACTCGCAGCCTTCACGTCAGATTGAATACATCAAAGAAAAAGGAGTAACTATTATATTTTTAGCCAAAAACCAAAACTTAAACCTCAACTGGCAGAATTCAGCGTCCACTTTTCATGGTACATAACATGTCCGTTTCATGATGGGAATGAACTCAGAATGGTTCCCTGTTGTTTTTTATGACCCACACAGACCGTGGATGGATCAAGAAACTCTTCCAGGAAAATTAAAACCACTGTAGATCGAATAAGTAATGGTAAATGACACATACTATAGTTTTTTCTTTTTCATGATGTTAGCCCGACGTGGGCAAAGGGTCATTCGGAAAGAGGTCCCAAAAATATAGCTTCCCTCACCAGCTATCTGCAAAGCATATAGAATCCAGCTTTGAGACAGGATCTACGGTTTAAAGGAGCCTAGCTCAGCTACATTTAGAAACTTAATAGAAGCAAAAGACTCGTTGCCTTCACGTCATATTGAATACATGAAAGAGAAAGGGGTAATTATTATATTTTTTGCCAAAAACCAAAACTTAAACCTGAACTGGCAGAATTGACCGTCCAGTTTTCAAGGTACATAACATGTCCGTTTCATGATGGGAATGAACTCAGAATGGTTCCCTGAGGATTTCTATGATACAGTTGGCAAAGGGTCATTCGCAAAGAGGTCCCAAAAATATAGCTTTGCTCACCAGCTATCTGCAAAGCATATAGGATCCAGCTTTGGGACAGGATCTACGGATTAAAGGAGCCTAGCTCAGCTACATTTAGAACCTTAATAGAAGCAAAAGACTCGTTGCCTTCACGTCATATTGAATACATGAAAGAGAAAGGGGTAACTATTATATTTTTTGCCAAAAACCGAAACTTAAACTTGAACTGGCAGAATTGACCGTCCAGTTTTCAAGGTACATAACATGTCCGTTTCCTGATGTGAATGAACTCAGAATGGCTCCCTGAGGATTTCTATGATACACACAGACAGTGCATGGAGCAAGGCACTCTTCTAGTTAATTAAATACAGTATAGTTCGAATAAGTAATGGTGAATGACAAATACTATAGTTTTTCTTTTTCATGATGTTAGCCCAACGTGGGCAACGGGTCACTCGAAAAGAGGTCCCAAAAATATAGCTTCCCTCACCAGCTATCTGCAAAGCATATAGGATCCAGCTTTGGGATAGGATCTTGGGTTTAAAGCAGCCTAGCCCAGCTACATTTAGAAACTCAATATAAGCAAAAGACTCGCTGCCTTCACGTCGGACTGAAAACATGAAAGAAAAAGGGGTAACAATTGTATTTTTAGCCAAAAACCAAAACTTAAACCTCAACTGGTAGAATTGAGCGTCCACTTTTCAAGTTACATAACTTGTCCGTTTCATGATGGGAATGAACTCAGAAAGGTTCCCTGTGGTTTTTTATGACACACACAGACCGTGGATGGATCAAGGAACTCTTCCCGGAAAATTAAAACCTCTGTAGTTCGAATAAGTAATTGTAAATGACAAATACTATAGTTTTTTCTTTTTCATGATGTTAGCCCGACGTGGGGAACTGGTCATTCGCAAAGAAGTCCCAAAAATATAGCTTCCCTCACCAGATAGGATGCAGCTTTTGGACAGGATCTAGGGTTTAAAGGAGCCTAGCCCAGCTACATTTAGAACCTCAATATAAGCAAAAGACTGTCTGCATTCACGTCAGATTGAATACGTCAAAGAAAAAGGGGTAACTATTATATTTTTAGCCAAAAACCAAAACTTAAACCTCAACTGGCAGAATTGAGCGTCCACTTTTCATGGTACATAACATGTCCGTTTCATGAACTCAGAATGGTTCCCTGAAGTTTTCTATGATACATGCGGACCGTGCATGAAACAAGGCACTCTTCCAGAAAATTAAATCCACTATAGTCCGAATAAGTAATGTTGAATGACAAATACAATAGCTTTTTTTTTTCATGGTGCTAGCCCGACGTGGGGAACGGGTCACTCGCAAAGAAGTCCCAAAAATATAGCTTCCCTCACCAGCTATCTGCAAAGCAGATATGATCCAGCTTTGGGACAGGATCTAGTGTTTAAAGCAGCCTAGCCCAGCTACATTTAGTACCTTAATATAAGCAAAAGACTCGCTGCCTTCACGTCAGATTGAATACATCAAAGAAAAAGGGGTAATTATTATATTTTTAGCCAAAAACCAAAACTTAAACCTCTACTGGCAGAATTGATCGTCCACTTTTCAGGTACACAACATGTCCGTTCCCTGATGTGAATGAACTCAGAATGGTTCCCTGAGGTTTTTTATGATGCAAACAGACCGTGCATGGAGCAAGGAACTCTTCTAGGAAATTAAATACACTATAGTCCGAATAAGTAATGGTAAATGACAAATACTATAGCTGTTTCTTTTTCATGGTGCTAGCCCGACGTAGGCAACGGGTCACTCGCAAAGAGGTCCCAAAAATATAGTTTCCCTCACTAGCTATCTGGAAAGCAGATAGGATCCAGCTTTGGGTCAGGATCTAGCGTTTAAAGCAGCCTAACCCAGTTACATTTAGAACCTCAATATATGCAAAAGACTCGTTGCCTTCACTTCAGATTGAATACATCAAAGAAAAAGTGGTAACTATTATATTTTTAGCCAAAACACAAAACTTAAACCTGAACTGGCAGAATTGAGCGTCCAGTTTTCAAGGTACATAACATATCCGTTTCATGATGGGAGGGTGAGGGAAGCTATATTTATCGGACCTCTTTGTGAGTGACCCGTTGCCCTCGTCGGGCTAGGATCATGAAAAAGAAAAAAATATAGTACTTGTCATTTACCATTACTTATTCGGACTATAGTGGATTTAATTTTCCTAGAAGAGTTCCTTATTCCATGCACGGTCTGTGTGTATCATAAAAAACCTCATTAAACCATTCTGAGTTCATTCCAATATATATATATATATAATATTATATATATATATATATATACAGGGCCGGATCTAGAAGTTGCGAGGCCCTAGTCCTATATATATGAAAATATGGACTTAATTATCGGTACTATACCAGCAATATTAGAATCCCGCATAGACAGAACTATGCCAGCACTTAAAAATTAAACCAAACCAAAATAATCACACATGGAAATTGTATAAGCAATATAAATAAACCATACAAATAAGTATAAATTATAATATGAATCAAGATTTGTATCGAAAATATAAGACAATGATTTCTAAGATTTATATAATATTATAGGTAATGACTTTCCATAGTATACAAACGTTTTTCATATGTGATGTATAAGAGATGTTGACATTTCATTTTTTATAAGAGTGAGCGATCGACTTATCAGGCTAAATATTAATGCTTTAATATTTGGTTCAGATGCTCCTTGAATATTACAGCAATGCTTTTCTACTTTTCTTCGAGCTAAACTCTTCAATTAATTGAGAATAATCTAATGAATTTGTTATATCGTTTTCTATTGATAACATAGCTAATGATTGCAATCTCGCTTGAGACATGGTGGAACGCAAATATGTTTTAATAAGTTTGAGACGCGAGAAACTTCTTTCAGCCGAAGCAACAGTAACTGGGATGGTTAATACTATTCGAAGTGCAACATAAACATTAGGATAAATCTCACTTAGTTGTTTTTGCACTATATAAACAAGGGCATTTCCGAGATCTGTTTTCTCAGGTATAAACCTGCAAAGTACTTTAAGTTCTTCATAGAGTTCTAAATCATTAATATCACTTGAACAGAACGCGCAAAACGGCTTGAGCGAGGCCCCCTTTGGCGCGAGGCCCTAGGCGATCGCCTAGTTCGCCTATAGCTAAATCCGGGCCTGTATATATATATATTTGATATAGATATACTGAATTCCTTTGAATACGTTTATTTATTTTTTATTTTTAAATATTTTTTACTTGGACGGCTTTTGTCCGAGAACTCAAACACACACACACACACCCTTACCCGTAATATCATGCCACATCAGAATAGAGGAGCACAGCTCACCAATAAACACGCACTCTTGCTCGCGCACACAAACTTACAAAGTTTTTTTATGTATACTGTTTTATGTGTGTGTGTGTGTGTGTGTGTGTGTGTGTGTGTGCGTGTGTGTGTGTGTGTGTATGCATTAGGCACAAAATGGAATTAATAATAATAATACAAACTTAAACTCTCTTTTTACCATTCTTAAATAGGGTAGTAAATTCGCTTATAGTTACATTTACAATTACATCTTCATTACTTTGTATAACACAATGCGTACGATTTAACAATGTTTCGCCACTTAACTATGCGGGAACCCATATTTAATATTCCACTCCTTTAAGAGTGTTTAAAACTATTTTTGTCCCACTTTACAATTGGGAATAAAACTCTCTCGTTCTTTAAATCTTGCTAGAATACAGTCAAAGGCGGGCACGAAAATGGCGTCGTTTTCTGCATTATCATTATATTCAAGTTTATAAATAGTCCTTTCCAATGGAGTGCTTAATCTTTCCTCGCTGACCTTTTCTACTTTAATTAAACTCTTAACTCATACCGATAATTGAGGAATTCTTTTAAATCGTTACGGCAGCTATATTTTATATTTGGAAATAATTCTTCTGGGTGAACGGTGCATAACAGTTTGGGTTTGCAATGTTCTATACCTTTGTTCCAGAGCTCATGATACTTCTCAGGATCTGTAGCTTCTAAATATGTTTTCAGCTTCAGACAATTCTCGCCTTGCTCGTCCCGGCACTCGGTGAAATCATCGTACTGCACAATTTATGCGTGTTCGAGAACAGTGTTGAAATAACGCATATCAGCGATACGGCCATCTAAGAGTGGCTTTAGTTTACGGAAAGTACCAATTTCAAATAATCTGTCAAGAATGAAACGGTTTCGTGTAGATGTATGAGTTTTGTTAAAAAAAATTCTCCACATCAACTGTATATTGCACAGGGTTGCCTAATATCACGATTCACATGCAGCGTTCCAATAGTAGAGTATGTGGGAGCATCACTAATCTGCTCTCTTCTTTACCCGTCCCTGCAGGTGCTTTATAGTTCTCCACCGACCACTTCTCAGAAGTAGTATAGCGCAAAAGGGTAGAGTGCAAGAATGTTGCAAGAGATAATGATCAATGTTGCAAAGGGGGTGGGGGTATTGCGCAAAGGGGGATGGGTATGCAATGAAGGGGGTATGCAATGAAGGGGGAGGGGTATGCAATGAAGGGAAGGGGTTATGCAACAACTCAATGCTGCAAAGGGGGGTGGGGGGATGCTGCAGGTGCAACAAGGAGAGAAAGCAAGAGAGGTGTTCACCTGGCAGGAGCCAAGTGCACACTAAGACTTCAGTCGAGTGGCCATTGTCTTATAGGCCCCTAATCAGCCAGTTGGGTTAGAAGGAGCCAAGGGGGAGATGGGAGGTTGAGGGGAAGGGGTCTTCGGGGGGAGAAGGAAGGATGACTTCCCCCCAAAGGGGTTGCCTTAACCTAAGAGAGAAAGGATAGACGGAGGAGGGCTTTGGGGGACAAGGTGGGGCGTCCTAACCCCCCAAAGGGAAACTAAGCTAAGTCTTAACCTAAGAAGAAAGGAAGGAGAGATCTTTATTCAACAGCTGTCATCATCAAACTGCCAGCTCTGAAGCGAGGCGGGTCTTATATAGAGGAGGGTTGAGTTGCCAGGTACCATTTTTTATTTTAATTGTA